>VDFB02327781.1:158403-260930 GCA_007258455.2 Sequoia sempervirens | reverse complement strand
CACTTCAAATCAAAATAAACAACTTCAATCATTTTCTAAATTTCAAGAGTTCCTCTTTTTTCCTTCTTGGAAATGAACCTTATACAAGAAAACATTATTTTTTCATGCAAGCCCACAATTACTAACTTTCAAGGATAAGATGCACCTCTTAATTGAGTTCCAATTGTATCAAGAATGAGACTTGAAAAAACATAGAATAAAGTAATTAAATTCTAGGAAAATATTCTACCCAGCCTACATATCAAGATCTGTTGAAAAAGTGACTTAAGCCTTGCGGTCCCATGGAGAGTACATGTAATGACCCCTTTTGGGATCACCTTATATTTTTCCCTGAAATCACAATTCCAAATGAAACCAATCGCAAATTATAGTTAAAGATATAATTAATAATTCCCTACTTAAAATTGAGATGATGTAAGTCTGGTTATGGAAACCTGCAACCATGTTAGATGAATATGACAGACATAATCCATGAAATACATTTATTTTAAGTCTAAGAAAGATTATATATCATTATAACAAGTCCCAATGATTATGTGGGCTCAATCATAATGAGGATTGTAGTAGATGACATGATGAGGTGCCCCAAGTATCCTCTATCCTAGGCCCAATAGCAGGACCTTATCCTTTGTGGCCTCATGTGGTCCTTAACCGATGGTCCTTAACCATCATCATGACACCAAACCCTCCTCTTATGATTGAAGATCCCTATTTATTTACTTCAACAATTGATTCAAGTGGGGATAGTAGGGGGGCTGCAATAGGGTGTCCTTGATCCTCAACCCTAGGCCCAAGGATAGGACCTTATCCTTCTTGGCCTCATGTGGTCCTTAACCGATGGTCCTTAACCATCATCATGAGGTGCCATACCCAATGAGGAATTATTCACAGTTCCCCCTCCTTGCATAATAGGGTATCCTTGATCCTCAACCCTAGGCCCAAGGATAGGACCTTATCCTCCTTGGCCTCATGTGGTCCTTAACCATCATCATGAGGTGGCATTCCTAGTGATGAAACATTCACAGTTCCCCCTCCTTGCAGTCCTGCCTCATCCCTTCATGACCAATTATTGCCAAACCAGAATCATATCACTGTTAATAATATCAATAAATATATGCTACATAATATGCTATTATATCGGTGTTTAATATCTACCTTTATCTGATAAATAAGCATCATACCATAGGAATTGATTATATTGTTACTCTGATTGAATCTGTTGTATATGTATAAGAGGCTATGTTGTTGGTCGATTACTTCTAATGTTGTTTACTGACTGCAGATCGTATATAATACTTTGTATTCTTCCCATTCAATGATATCTTTGGCAAATGATGGACTTCTCTTTAATACCTTCCCCTTAAAAGGTCACATGCCTTCATACATAAGATCCTATTGCCAAGAGTCATGTCTTTCCCTAATGGAGCGTTGCCTTAATTATTATTATTATTTTGTTATTTATTTTATTATCTCCTTTCCAAGATGGAGCACTGCTAATTAACTTATGAATCTGTTCTTATAAACAAATCGCTGCATATTATTCAAGGCAATCGCTGCTCTTCTCTTAACACTACCACCACACCTTATTCACATCAATTGTTGTTCTTTATTTCTATTTCATTCTTCATTAATACATACTTACATTTGTCTTTTATTCAAACACCAAGATAAGGTCGGCTAGCATGAAAGTATGGGTCGGCTGGAATTAATACATATTTTATATTTATATTGTGCTAAGAGGGTGCCAAAGTATGGATCGGCCAGCAAACAATTCATAACCATTTCTCTTGTATAGCCGTCCAAGATTTAGTATCACATTTGCAGGGGCATGATAGTACATGAAACAATTTTATGTGTAGGTCAATAACTACACTTATATTTTGGAAACAGAATAAACAAATCAACTTGTTTGAAGTTGTTACAAACACTCTATACCCCACCGCTAGCTAGGGTTGAGATTACTCTTACTAAACAATCACTACTCCACAATTTTTATTTTATTTTAAATTCTCTTATTTGTAGTTTTGAAATGCAATAGATTGTATATAAATGTATTTAAGATATATATAGATATTATATATTATTGACTTCTTTCCACAAAGCATTCAAACTAAATTATGACCAAGTCATACTAGAAATTTTTTAGGCAAACAAATTTATTTGTGCACAGTAAGGACAACGCAAAGACAAGTGAGGAGCAACTATGGGCCCTTCTTTACTAAATTACATGTCAATTTAAATTATTTTTATTAAGTAGTAAACATTTATTATTGTAAATAAGATTACTTTATTTTCTGCTCTTCTTAAGTGGGTAGTTTGTCATATAGAGCATAAATCTGGTTTTGCAACTGGGAAGGCAACGTGTTGAATTCAAATCTTTGTGTCATTTACAGGTAGTTTGTAACCCTCAACACAAAAAGAAAAATAAATTGTTTTGAATATTCAGTATCGTGGCAATATTGGGGCGCAAGCCCAAGTGCTATGACAGTTTTTCCAAATAATCTTAATTTAAATCATGTATACTCTAGAATAAAATAAGATCATGAAAGGGTTTGGTAAAGAGTAATCACAAGAGGTTTTGAGCCTTGCATTGAGGTAGCTACTACTGCTACTGCTACATGATTGATGACCATAGACTTTCTGGAGTAATCTAAGATTTGTTAAGAGAGAGACAAGATTTGACAAAGCTATAATGTTTGACATAGTTTGGATTGAAGGGTTATGGGATTTTGTTATATATACAAGTAGAATAGGTAAACTCATTGTATTGTAAAAACACCACCTACTTGATCATTGTATTATGGTTTATTGTGATTTCTAAAATGTAAATCTAGGAGCCATCTCACAACTAATGCCCTCTAGCTTACACCTTGTGATGGCTACTAAAGGTTGGCCAATAGAACAACCTCTTGCCCACTACCAAGGCCCTATGGTTTGCAATCTATGCTAGCTACAAGTGGTATTTCATAGGCATTGAAAACAAAACTTTGTCTTCTTGAGTTCTCCAGGTGCAATGATTTAATGGTTCTCATTAGACTTGGCAACTTTCCACAACTAGAGGACAATTGGGCAAGCATATCAGACTAAAATGGAAGCACTTGTTAAGAGTATAGTTCTTTCCAAGTTTATGACATAAAAGTAAAAATGCTTTGAAATTTAAGAAGAGTCCACCATATTCAAAGATATTTAGGAGTGGATAAACTAATTTACCTATTGCTTGTAAATTACTCCTCCAAAGTCTTTTTCTGAAATACAAATAGAGTTTTTATGGCCTATTTGGAGAGATTGAAGATGAACTAATAGGATTCTTTCTTCTTTAATGCAACTAACATTCTGTACAACAGGTATGGACACAAGTTTCATATTTTCTATCACTTGAATAATGAGCAAGAGCCCAAGATCTGACGATTAATGGTTGCATTGGTGCTAAAGTATAGAAGAAGAGAAAGTGAAAATGCTTTAAGCAAAATGCACTAAGTTGATTACTTCTCCATTAGAGCTCATCAATCAAGATAAGACTAAAGAAGCTAAAGCTCGCAGACATTACCTATGTTAAATGACATCAAGAAGAAACAATGTTGTGCACCTTTTTGTAACAAAATGCAGCTAAAACCATTTAGGGGTGCAAAAAAAGCAGATTATAGGAGACTCTTTGTGTGCCTTGCAATGGAAAACAACACTAGGAGAAAAACTCTGGATGATTGGAGACCACAGGAGATAAATGCTTAACTGTGCAATTTTTCACATACAAAAGATTGAATCAAATTTTTCGAGATAGAATTCTTCTTTGTAGTTACAGAAACCTAATACTTTAAGGATAGACCTGCCAAACACAATTAATGTCTAGAATTGCTTCTAAAAGGATGTTGAATCATTGCAAATGATGCAAAAGCAGAGATGCTAGCTCTATCTGTCTATGGGAAGATGATCTCTCAAACTTAGCACACATGTTTTTGAAGTAACATGGACACATGAATTTAGAAAAGAATGTAATAATAGCAAAAGCATATTGTTACCTTATTGTACCACTGAGTCTTAACCAAGTAACCAACCATGTCACAAGATGTACCCATCTGGAAAACCAAGCAATTTGTCACTTATTCAACGCAATCTTTTAAAATTTTAGTCATTTTGTGTCATGCCAATCCCTTGCCTTGTGACATTTGGTCTTTAAATACAAGAGCCAGTATAATGGCACAAAACTGTGAAGAAATATGCTGTACAATGTATAAGGTTTGTGAAAAAGAATTTGATAAGTTTAACATATGAAGATGGTCCAAACTCTATATTGACTCTATGTAAAAATAGCTCTGGCAACCATTGCATTTACAAGCTTCGGCAGTAGCTGGTATCCATTAAATACTAAATAATTCTGTCGGGCAAATTGTCACAAAAATAGCCGCAAGAACAAAGGAAAGCAATATAAACAAAAAATCCACCAAATAAACTTAAAAATCATTTCATAGTCCAAAATATCTCTATGTGAAGAAACAAATAGGGATATAACAGTAGGTGTTACAATTATATCATATATGAAAACAGCCATAGAAAAAACCACAGAAACAATGCCTTCATTTAACAGATAACAACAGAATTGTTTTAGAATGAAATAGAAAACAACAAAAAATGATCCGGAAGCGTACAGATTCCATGAAAAAAAAAACGCTGAAACCATGGTAAGTGACTTACCTCAAGATTCTGCACAAATTGTGTCATGCTGTCAACGATGCTGGTGAGAAAAATGGGCAGAGTTTGCAGGGAAAATATTACGAAACCCTACCAAAGTAATTTTTTTTTAAAATGAGACATTTGCAGCCTTTTAAACGAAAATATTCGTTGCGACTTCGATTTTGTTTTCAGCCGTGAAGGGAGGAGTGTTTAAACCGCCTGAAAGTTGTTTTTCCCAGCGTGGAACAACTTCCCGGGTGAAAGCTGCTACAAATAATATAGCCGATCGGCTAATATGTAGTATATTTTTTAAGTGAATTCGATTCATGTCATCGTGATTTTATTATTATTTATTTTTGCAGATTCATTTTAATTCTTAAATATGTTTTTGTCACCTTTAATTAAATTTGTTAATCTAAATTGAATTTAGATCATTTTTGCAGTCATAAATTTGAATTTTAAAATTTCAAACTTTAAAATTTTAATTTATGTTTTGTTAATCTTTTCACCAATCATTGTGAGGTGGTCTTCATACATTTGTGTTTATTTGTGTACTATGTCATATTTAAAGACATTCATTCATTCATTTGAAATCATCAAGGGCAACCTAGGAATCATTGAAGAGCATTGCTATAGAACATTTATGAGTGTGTCATAGAGCATTACATCAACACACATCCTAGTTCCATTGCATGCTTTTCTATTCATCTTAATCATTGTCTCAAAATCATTAAATCAATTATCATAGGTGTTTGATTGAAGACATGACCTTGACAATTATATCAAAAGATTGAGTCAAGCAATTTCCAACTTTAAGCCTCAACTTTAGTCGCCCATTGTTTGCTCAAGACCCTTGTGTTAATAAGAGGTTTTAATCTTGGTGTGAATAATCTTCTAATGTTTGATGAGGCATATTATATTTATCAGTGGTGATGTGTTAAAGATGATGATGATTGATTTCATTTGATGAATATTGATTTCTACTTGTGTAAAGTAATTATGATACCCTAGGTAAGTTGTATTCAATCTACAAGTAATTAGTTGATTTTGAGTAATGTTGATTTAACCTTGATTTAGGGGCTAGTTAGTTATATGTGAGTTTAAATGGTAAAAATAAATGATTGTGCCTAAATAAATTAAACTTGATAAATGTAAATATTGTATAATTAATGTTGTAGCTATAGTCTTCCATGAAGAGATTTAATGTGCACACTAAGTGTGCAAGATTTACAAGTTAGGTCAATGGGGAGGTGGAAGATTGTTGGGATTGTCTAACCCATCTCACTCCATACAATGGAGAAATTATATTTATTGTGTTACCTAGTTACGCTAAGTCATCTTGGTCAAGAGCAACCAAGATCCCTTGTCAATCATTTTGTGACCCCTAGTTGTATCCCTTTTATGGTTAGTCATAATTATTTTATTATTTTTGGAGCTTGGGCAAGTGTGCTAAAAGGAATTTTATTCGATTTTATTGATAAACCAATATTGCATTTGTGATCCTTTTAAGAAAGGATTAATTCATTACTTTAATTATTATTTTTTATGGTTTTGTTTTCAATTAGTTTTCAAGATATTGTAAGGGTTTCTTTTATTTATTTTTATAGGAAAAACATGTTGGCCACCATAGTTAATAAGTTGTTGGTTTACATGGTTTTGGGGCTTTTTGAGGTACCATTATTGGAGAGATCTTCGTGGTTTGGGGGTATATACAATAGCATTATTTATCATTGGACTCGGTGTCATTAATGTTGTTTTCCATCACATTTGGGGCACTAAAATACAAGTTTTGATCTCTAAGCATGGATGTCATTTGTTGTTGCATTTTTTACCTTTAATAGTTACCATAATATGTGGTTTTCTCCTTCTCTTTGGGCACCATAATGATGTCAAAGTCCCCCCAAAAATTAGGCACCATTGTTATTGTTTCTTACCTCATCTTGCCCCACCAAATTTTTCCTTACGTTATTTTTATCAATGGGTGTTCAAATTTTTGAAACAAGCACTCCTTTGGGTGTCATTATTGCAACATAAAACTTTTTATTAGGGCATCATAAATAGTTGAAACAAACACTCATCCAGACACAACTATTGTAGCATAAAAAATCCATCTTGGGGCATCCAAATATCCACTAAATGCCTCCTATTAGACCCAAAAATCCAACTAGATCTCTTCCTTTAGATGTCATGTTTACTAAGTTCTTCCTCTCTCAATAACACCCATCCCTACTAAAGCATACTCATTTTGAATGCAAGATTTAGAAAAAAAATCATCCCTTTTTAGGCATCATTAAGGAAGGTTTATAAGCATTTTTCTTGCTTGGAACAATAGTTAACATACCTTAAATTTCATCTCATAGACTCAAAATTATTCTTCTTGCCACAATATTGATACTTCTTTTGTTGGAATTGTTCTTTGACTCCCTTTTTAGATTTAAAGGTGTATAAAATCATCACACAATCTTAACCAAATTACACCTCCTTAGTTGCATGAACAATCCTATGGAAAACCCATACGACAAAGGAAAATAGATTTTTGGATGAAGGATTGGATGGCTAGGATCAATTTGAGAAATCAATGGCTCATATTGAATGAGAGGATTGGGTTGACAAGTAGAGGATAAGTGTCTCTATGCTTGGTCAGTGAGGATGAAGGGGTCTAAGGTTCAAGGGGAATCAATGGTTGAGGATCCCTTGGAGAAATTGGATGAATGGGATGGAAAGGGGTACTTTGGAGTACCTTTGGAGTATGGGTAAGTCCTTGACCCATGTGACATGTACCAAGGCCCATGTCACAAGTACAAAGACCCATACCTTGCATACAAAGGTCCATGTCTATGTACACTCTTGGAGCATGTGCATGATTTGGAGGGGTTTGACCAAGGTTAGGAATGTGTAAGTGGGGGGTTAGTGGGTTAATTGGTTTTAGCCCACTTAATAAAAAGTGGAAAAAATAGATAATTAAATAAATAGTTGTATTTATTTTATTTTTGGGATAAGGATGGGAGACTTAGACTTGAATAAATATTTGAATTTATTTAACTAGGGTGGAATATAAAAGAAAGGTGATTTTGATTTACATTCTAGAACTAGGATCAAGTGAATAGTGATGAATAGTGATTTTATTAATTAAATAATTAAATAGTATTCAATAATAATAGGATGAAAATTGGATAAATAGGGATTTCTTCAATTAATTGTAGAGAAAATTGTAAGGTATTGAAATGATGATGTGTCAATGTTAGGGATCTACATTTTTCCCCTCTTTGAGATGGTATTACAAAGCAACCCCGTTTTAAAGAAGAATAAAACTAGTTGGATTAGGGAAGATGCCCCAATCACTCACAGGAGTGACTAGGAGGAATGACGATAAAGATGGTGATCTCCCCTTAAGAGGATAGGCCGATTTAGGGAGAACATGGATGTCCTCTCAAAATGGATGAAAAGGTGCAAGATAGGTGAGGAGAGAGAATACAAGATGATGGGATAAAATATATTAAGAGAAGAGTGATGAAAAAGATGAAGGGATAAGGGGTGAAGAGTTTGGGAATGATATGGAGGTGGTGGGAATGTTAGTTATGATGTTTTGGATTGAGCACTATTTATTTGATATTGCACTAAACATTATGCACCAGCATACAAAATACCAAGGTGATGGTGTGTCCTATGCATAAAAATTCACAAGAAACCCTATGTTGTATATCACCATCATATGGAAGACCATGATACCACTGTGGTAGGTAGGTTGTAAGGACTAATACAAATTCACATAAATAATCATGTAGCTTGCATAAAATTATATAAAGATGAAAATGGTGTTGCCCTAGTCAAGTTGAAAAACCAAGATTGAGTATTTAAGGATGGAAAGTGTTGTTGATATGGGAATGATATTATCCCAAAACAATATAAGTATTGGGAATGATTTATCCCAACGATGATGATTGGGTGTTGATCAAGGTCTATAGTAAGACTAGGAACGAGACCAATGATGTCATTGGATGATTTTCTTAGATTGCTTAGTGAGTAGTTGTGGATTAAGGTTTACTTGCAATATTTGGATTGACAAGAGTGTTAGAATTATAAGAGCAATGGATTGCATTGGGTTTTGTGGAGATAGATTGTAGCTTGATACCAATGATAAGAGAAAATCCAAGTCAAGGGAAAAGGGATTATGGGATGAAGTGAGATAAGGGAATTTTGATAGTGGATGGAAGGAGATGGAGGATTCATGATAGATGAATGAATAGAATTCAAATGGGTGATTTGGAGCAAGCATGAGTATAAATAGTATAAATATTACAAAGGGATCAAATGGAAGGTTTTGAGGGGATAAATGGGATGGCAACCCAAGGAGAATGGTCGATAGGGAAGAGGATGACACATGCTATATGCAATGTAGGGGATGTGTTGAAATGACTATGGGAAATTTTGTCAAAGCATGGTAGGGAAGGGTTTTGGTGCTTGGGAGGATAGCTTGATGGTTGAAGGTAGTAAAAGATTTATGGATGGGAGGATGTGGAGGATAAGAGGATGAGGCTAAGGAGGTTAGATTGGGGATAACTTGATTATTGAAGATATTAAAATATTTATGGAGGGAGGGTATTTAAGAGGGATGGAATGTAGAGAAATTAAGGTTTATATTGTCCAAAGCATACATGGATATTTTTCCCCTATCCTTATCAATATCAAAAGGAGGGTGGAGGGATGGAGGAGGATGGGAAACAATGGGTAGGTGCATGTGTAATAGATAAGGAGACTGTATGAAGGAGATAAAATGAGTTAGATAGGATGGAGTGGAAGAAGATTTCCCCCAAGTATAAAGTGCAAGTGGATGGGGAGAGGGAGATAGAGGAAGGACTCGAGCATCTATTTCCATATGAAGGTAGGGGGATCCTATTCCAAATTACCGTTGTAGGTGGGTAGAAACCTTTGGTGTTTGGGAGGAGGGCTCTACAAAGCAAGAACATAGTGTCATAGAGTCGATATGAGAGAGGACATTACAAATGTATGTGGTAGAGTGTATGGACGATTCATGAATTATGTAAAGGAATGGATTAAAGGATGTGATGGTAGACAAAATTTGGATTCCAAAAAATGTGAGGAAATGTTTTCAAGACCAATATTGGCACACACCTTAATGGGTGTAAGCTTTAGAACGGGATTAGAGATGATGGAGGACCTAAGATAGTATATTTTTGGTACATAGAAACCCAAAATGGTTTTAGGAAATGGAATGTTTTTAGATGGGGGGTGAGGGGAAGAAAAGGATTATTTTGGAGTAGTAGATTTAGATTTTGCATTTGGATGCATTGTTTCTTTTTGTTTTTGGATCCACATGGTTTTTCTTTTTTCTTTTTTTCTTGGAGAGCCTTTTTGGCCTTTTAAATTTGGTTTTATTTAAGATTAGATCTTTCTTTGCTTAAACCATGTTGATTTATTATGACATAGTGATCCTTGTAATTTTCTAGATTTTTTTCTTTGGCATGCAAAATGCTTCCAAAGGTGAGATGGTATGGGTGTGTGTGGATGAATTATTTATATAGTGCATGGAAGGAGTGATGGAGGAAACATGTGGGAAGAGGTTCAAGGATATGTGACTTTTTATCCTAATTAGAGATTGTAAAGGATGGAGTGGTAGGATTTGGGATGATGGATTTTTGGATGTAGAGACCCAAAATGGATAGGGAATATGGATGACTATATTTTGGGACACAAGTGCCCGAAATGGATTTAGTAGATGGAGGATGTGTGGGATAAGATGGGGGAGGGATGGCTACATTTTTTATTTTGGATCAATATGATAGAGGATGGTGGATAGTGATAAATAGTTTGAAGGAGCAATGGGAGGTACCTATTATGGGTTTGGAAGAATCTACCTTGGTATGGATGAAGGTTGTAACAACATTTTTGGATGGTGTGCCTTGATATGAGTAACCAAGGCTTTGAGACCATGGGTTTTCTTTATCATGGATGGGATCCAACTTGATCATGAAGACCTAAGCCCTTTCCTTGATAGTTCATGTTTTGGAGTATGTAGGTGGTAACAAGATGTTGGATGTTATGGAAATAAGACACAAGTCCATTTTGAGGTGGAGGAGGAATTAGTGGTGGATAATTATTGTTCTTTTATTGTAAGAGAACTACCACGTGTAAAGGTAAGGGACCTTAAGGGATAGGGTGACTATTGGGATAAGAGGATCATGGAAGGGATTAGCTAGGATGTTAGGATCTTAATTTGGATGGGGTGATGTTTTAGCATGCTTTAGAATGAGCACTTGACATATCAAGATTTGTATGGATGAAAATATGGGGGAGGAGTTTTTTTCATGGATAAACTCCTTAGATTGGATATCTATGGAGGTATTAAGGGTTTGTGGTGTTTAGGGGATTGGGTGTAATGTCCCTAATAATATATCAATGAAAATATTTCTTAAACCTTCTACAAATATTATTTAAATTAGCTAAGTTATGATATACCTTATAATGTCACAACCAAATATTTAGGGTAAATAGTTGAGAAATTTAATAATATTTAAGTCAACACCATACAAACCCTAAATTTATGTCAACATTTACCTACAACCTTAGCAACTCAAAAATATGTAAAACTTGACCTTATAAATCCCTATATCATTTTAACATTTACACAACAATTTTAATATCCTATTATTATGCTTTATAATTTACCAATATACCCTACAATAGTAAAGCCTAATTTTTTCTACCTAATCTAGCAAACCCTAAAAAAATATTTCATTCATGCATTTGTATGGATAACCCAAATCATGAATCAAACCCACAATAAAAGATAAATGATAAACTATTTTTACATTAAACATGTAAAAAATGCTTTATAGAATGCTATTACCATAAAATATTTGACTAGGGCACAACTACAATAGAAAAATAACAATGGTTGACTGATCATAATAATAAATTGTAACTACTCTACTTAGTTTGCAACAATGCTACAATAATAGCTCGAAGTGTAAATTGCTCGATCGAGGTCTACAATAACTCATTACACATGTCACATGGATAGGATAAAGATGAGATGTATTACCATGAAATCTTTAATATCATTATTCTATTCTCCCTTTATAACTATAAGTGTCATACCAACTCAATATTACCAATTTTGGCCACCATTAAAGTTTGAACATGACCTCTAGGTGAGAATTGTTGATTTGACCAACAAAGTTTTTATCCTTTGACATAAAATATATTTAGGGTTTTCATCCTTCAACTATTGGAGAATGCCAAGATACAAGAGCATGAAACAATTTCCACAAGTGAAACAAAATAAGAATAATAGTATGTCTATCAATATAAAAGGAAGAGTGTGTAAATACAATGATCAAGCCTTACATATATATAGGCAAGAATGAGAAGGTGAGAAGGTAGGAGTAAAAATTTGACTGCCCCTCCAAAGATGTGACACTTATGATCTCACTTGACAAGTGGGTGAGCAAGTGGCAAGTGTGCATGCAATAGGTGTCTCGAGTCATGAGGACACATGTCTCAATCATGTGAAGTGAGACAAAAAGCAAAACAAGCCCAAGTAAACTTAAGCTAAGTGTGAATAGGTCAATCCTAGAAAGGTGATATCCTATCTAGATGGATAAAGACACTATTTACACTAACACCCCCCTTAAGTGTAACTTAGGGAGTAATGTATGCACAATGATGAGTCCCAACTGAGGCCATGTTAGGTACTCATATACAAATCTCATAAAGTGGAGTAAAGGAGAAAAACCCAATGGGAAACAAAAACCCCTCTCCAAAAGAGAATGATGCAAATACAATGAAATATACAAGTGAAGAAGATATAAGAAGGACTCATGATGACCCCCCGAGAACTACTTCTATCACATAGTACATGAAATGAAGACACAAGAGCATGAAACAACTTCCATAAGTGAAACAAAATGAGCACAATAGTATGTCTATCAATATAAATAAAGAGTGTAAATACAATTTTTAAGCCTTGCATATATAGGCGAGGATGAGAAGGTGAGAAGGTAGGAATGAAACTCTAACTACCCCTCCAAAGATGGGACACTTGTGAGCTCACTTGACAAGTGGGTGAGCAAGTGGAAAGTGTACATGCAATAGGTGTATCAAGTCACGAGGACACATGTCTCAATCATGTGAAGTGAGACAAAAAGAAAAATAAGCCTAAGTAAACTTAAGCTAAGTGTGAATAGGTCAATCATAGAAAGGTGATATCCTATCTAGATGGATAAAGGCACTATTTACACTAACATCAACTTCTTGTGAATATAAGGTTTTCATCCTTAGATTTGTGTGCTTGAGCATTAGGGTTTAGAACAACTTTAGTTTAGGGTTTGGAATATTTTATGGATATCATTATGGATGATATGCATAAGCCCTCAAATGAATTCAATACTGTTTGAATGATTATTAAGAATATCTTGAAGAGCCTTGCTAAGATGAACAACCACACTATAAATTCTCTAGCTTTGTTTTTTTTTTTAAATATCACCAAGGCATTGACAAGATCATGCACCTAGGAGTGAGAAATATGTATTGTAGCCTCATTATTGAAGTTGGCATCTATATCATGGAAATTGGTTTCAAGAGAAACATATTGAGTATGAATGGTTAAAAGAGAAGGCATATATATTGTCATTTGATTAAATGAAAAATGGTTAAAATTAGGAATGTACTTGATTGGGGTTGTATCTACACAAGAGTAAGACATTTTAAGGTATTAGTAGCTTTTACAAACAGTGTTTTTATAATGTGAACATTGGGTTGTGAATCTCATATAAGGTCTCACAACACATGATCTAGAATCCTAGAATTGAAATTTATAGATTGTTTAGAGCTTTTTAACTTTTTGTATTTTTTAGAAGGTTTTCTAGGTGCACCTCCAATGGGTTCACCAAAATGTAGTAAATGACATAAACAATAAGGTGGTGTAAAATGGTAGCTTAACCCAAATATAGTGTACAAAATTTGACTTGATAAAGGAAAGGTTAGTTTCCTTTATCAAATGATCTTTCAAACACTACACTAAGATTAAGTAGCACTTTTTGATAAAGGAAGCTAATATACTACTAATCAAAGTAGATAATGCTAGTTAATCTAATGTGTTTTAGCTTTCTTAGATAAATATAATCTTTATAATTCAAATAGATTAGATTATTTCACATAATCTTCTTTTATTAGTAGTAGATTAAGCTCCTTCATTGAAAAGGCTAGCTAATTTTAATGTAGTATTTACAAGATTGTTTGATAAGTGAAACTAGCCTTTCCTTTTTCAATTCAAATTTTGTGCACTAATAGGAACATTAATTAAATCAAGAATAATTTTAGTATTTACTAAAATACTAGACATGCACAAACAAATAACGGGAAAAAATAATTTGGAAGCTTACAACAATAGTTGATGTGACTAGAATTGCTAGGTATATTTTAATTGGAGTCATGATATTTGACACATAGGTATTCAATTGCGTAGCTTCAAGAGTGGTTAATACTAGATTATATAGAGTATGAATTGTTGAACACCTAGAATACTGGGGGGGTGAATCAACATTCTCTTAAATAACTCAAGCATCAAACATCCAATCACTAAAGTATATTCAACTGTAATAAAGAAAGAAATAATGAAACATCAACAACACCACATAACACATGAACACTAGGATTTTTACTTGGAAAACCCAAAATGGGAAAAACCACAGTAAGGATTAGCTCACAATATATTATAACTGGTTATAGTATATTTACAGAAGTGCTCACTGTAGGTGGACTCACTATCCAAGTGGACTTGTTGCCCATAGAGAAAAAAGATAGAAGAGAGATTGTGGCTCATAGCCAATTTTGAACCGTTACAACTACATCTATCATATGCATCAAATATAGTTCCAATGATGCTCAATAAACTAACTTTACACACTTCATCTAATTTTAATCTAACACTCTACTTTCCTCTGCATTTGCATCACTTTAATCTTCTACTCAACATTCACAACTTAAATTTGCATTGCTCTGATAATATTCACATGTAGGAAATTTGCAACATTCATCACACTCTACAAAACACCGAAAAAGATCTAACATATATATCTGCTCCAATCATAACATTAATTAGATCGGCCTAATTAGATGTAATATTCAAAACATAACTTTTCGGCTTCAATAGTTTTTACACATGCTTTGCACTAAGGTTCAAAAATCAAAACAACTTGAAATAGGTCGGCATGGACCTATAATAGATCCCACATAAGACCACAACACTTATTTAATCCTCACATACCTTCTCACTTATTAGGTCAGCACCGCTGAAGATCTAATACCAAAATTCTTTAACTATGTATCCACATTCAAACATGTGGACCTCAAAACTCAACACCAACTGTAATTCATACACTATTGCCATCTATCAACTTATCCTCAAAAGCATAAAGCAAAAAACTTATCCGCAGAGAAGTGCGGACTTTCCCACTCAAATGCATTGTACAAAAAATAACTATAAATTACTAGACTAAACTTCTGTTACTTGGATTTCTCAAACCAAAAGCCAAAACATGATGAGATTCTGGAATCAAATACTTCTAACAACCAAAAAAATAATGTTAAAAGGGCAAAGTGAAAAGGTCATTTGCAGACTAGTGCAAACCCAAAAATGAATTCTCTATCACACTAAACTAGCAGAATTGACACTTAGTCAATTTCCAACACAACCGACTTCTTCGGATCAAACCATCTTGCAAATTTGTATACCATAATCATTTCAAGATAGAATGTTGGCATCAATGAAAACACTACAACACAGGAATATACCTTGTGCTTATCCCTCATGCTCATGTTGCCAACAACATCAATGAAATTCTTCCAACAATCTCCCCATTTGTCATTGATGGCAACATGCCAAAATATCTTCAAAATTCTCCAAAACATTCTCCAAACCATTCTCCCCCTTTGACATTGAGGGCAAAGGACACATATACTAACTATTCTGACATTTACTAGATCTCCCTCTAGGAAATATGTGCATATATACAAACTGGAAAGATAGGATTCACTCCCCCTAAGTCATATATTAGGGTAAAAAACCAAAAAATTGTATTGGAAAATACTTTATATGCTCTGCTTATTTACAAAGAATATGAAAACTAGAAAATTGAAATGCATAAAAGATAAGAAATATGTCAACCAGAGGAGGTTGACGCCTACAACTTATGTAGATGGGTCTTTCATGCTTGCTTGCCACTTTTCCATGTCATCAATGTTGGCCCAAGCAATCTACACTACGTTTCAAGCTCCATTAATATATCTTATCCTTCTTCTAGATTGTCAAGCATCAAATTCATCTACATAGCCTTATTTGCACTTAGAAGGGCACTTGATATAGGTGTAAATTTGTCTTTCATCAAGTCCCTTGTTTCTCCAAACTGTAAGATGACATTTTCCCTTTGTGCTTGTAGCTGGAAAAACTTCTTATGCATGTCTTCAATAGTGTTCCTTGTGTTTCTAGACAAGTCCAAGGCCGAATCATATGTGCTAGAGGCTTTATTGATTTGGGACTCAATAGATTCCATCTCACTTTTTATATTTTGTGTGGCTCTGGGCCACTTCATGTAATATTGGAACAAGGCCTTCACCTCATCCACACAAATATGTGCATTCTTCACCATTTTTGAGAACTTTTTATGTGCAAGTGCACACTTCTCTATGATTTCCATCATCTTCTTATCATTTAATCTCTTCTCTACCTCTTTTTCTACTTCACCCTTAAGTCTAGATGCATATTCTTTAAAGGAATCAATTAAAAGCTTTAAGTTTTCCATATCAGAGAGAGATGTATCGATGTTTGCTCTAGGTATGACCTCTTGTAATGCTTTCAATGCTTCTTCCATTAATTCTCCACTTTTTTGGTGAGTCTTTATGACCTCCTTTCAGGTAAATGCATGAAATACATCTCCCAACTGTAGCTTGTGAAGGGGAGAGATCTTGTCCAAATCTATTGCCCTGTTGCATTGGTAGTTGTAATAATTGAGATGAAACAACATGTTGGAAATTTAGCTATATGTTTAGTATATTCTTCAAAGACTCTTTGGAGGAGTCAAAGGATTCACTAGAAGGCTTTGTAATCTCCATAGCATTTCCCTTTGAGTCTTTTCCTTCAATATTTCTAGAGTTTGTTGGTTTTTCTTCTTTTGTTTGTGCATCTCTAAATGCATCATCATCATCATCATCCTTGTTTTAATTTTCTTCATCACCAGGGTTCTTTGTGTTAACTAGAGGAGTAATGTTTTCTTCTGGTATCAGAGCAGGAGTATCTTCCTTTACAATGTCTTCACTAATCACAACTTCCTCAACATTCCTTTATGTCATGTCTTCCACTTTCGGAGGTGTATTATCCTATTTAGCATCATCATTTGCATCATGCTCATGTTGATCATCATCTATCTACACATATTCAATTTATTTTGTTCTAAAGTAGGGGTCTCCGCATTCACTTCTTCTTTATTCTCTGGTGTCATTACCAACTTTTGTGCTATCTCTTATGCTTTTTCAATGCTTTCCTTTCCGAGTCTTTCAAGATCATTTTGATATTTACCCATAGCAGTTGTCACCCTTTGCTTAGTATTGAGTTCCTTACTAAATGTTGTGGCCAAGGTGGTTGTATTTTCCTTGGACAGAGGAGCACTAATCCTCTCCAATGCTTCTTCTCTTATCCTTGCTTCTTCTTCTATAACTTCTTTCCTTCTCTCTATCAAAACATTTCATAAATCTTTAGGTATATGCTTCTTAATGTTTCTCATGTCAACCTCAAGGACAACAATATAATTGATAATTGCCTCAAAAATGGTGGCCTTATCCACCTCATTTGCTTCTTTGTACAGGGCTGCAATCTCTCCTAACATCTCATTCTACGAAATGCTATTGAATAATGCTTCTAATTTCATAGGAGAGTGAGACCTTATTGGTTTTGTTTTTTTTTTTCTTTGCTCTCACTCGGAGTCTTTTTTGCACTCTTCTTATTTTCCAAAGAATCCTTCTTGGTAGCTTCTTTCTTCTTTCCCTCATGTGAACAACAAATTTCTTCTTTTCTTCTTCAATTTCCTCTTCATTGTTTGTGTCAATAATGTCAATTCTTCTTCTTTTAGTACTGGCTTCACCTTGTGAAGCATCACTTCTCCTCTTGTGGACCAATGGGGGTACTTCTTCCTCTTCTTCTTCTTCTGCTACATTAACACTTGCAATCTTTTCTCTTACTACCTTTTGCTTTTGTCTTTTCTTTGCAGGGGCAACAGGTGGTGCTACGAGAGTAGACTTCTTCTTTTGTGTCCTTGTCATATGCATAATCGAAGGGGATTTCTCCTTCACCAAAGGACTAACAGTTGAATTTCTCTTCTCTCCAATAGGCTACCTAGTCCTAGAGGAATTCTAAATAGAAGGAGTGGTAGCTATCCTACCAGATCTTCTTATGCTTTCAGATCCTCCCACAACACTAGATTCTCCCTTAGCTTTTTACCTTGCATACTACATTTGTTCCTTTGAGATGCCCATTTCCTCTACAATCTCTTCAACCATATTTTTGACCTTCTTCTATTACTGGTTTCTTATGTTCCATGTGCACCTCCATGGATTTTTCTTCATAAGTGTCGTATCTTTCTTTAGTTGTGTCCTTTGCACTTTTCAATAAAATATCAACTAAACCAGTTATCTCTTGTTCAATGACCTCATATACCAACATAGGGATCCACACAGTCCTTGGTTCAACTACCTCCATGATGCATTCATCTATACTAACCAAAAATATGATATCATCTTTATATTTCTCTACCATTTTCCTTGGAATCATATCTCTCTCATGCATTTTTTTCTGAAAAACTGCAAAGAAGGCAACAAGTGCCTCATCTTGTGTATTCCCATCACCAAGATTGTTCATGAAATCTCTAATCATGAGCAATTGGTCTTTCTTGCAACCATCTCACTCCTTTTGTTTCGGGGAGTTCTTTTAGAAAATAGAACAGTAAGCACATAACCAAAGTACCATATTTGAATGCATATTTCTTTGAAATCTACCTTCTCTTGAAGCTTCAAGTGTTGAGTTGTTTTGCAAGGTTGTTTGATGTGTTGGATGTCTATGCTAGTATGTCTGGTTGCACAAAATGAAGGTTTTCTTGAGTTTCAAGTGGTTGTAGTAGCTATGCAAAACATTTTGATGATTCTAGAATATTTTGAGATGTATGAATATCATGGAGTGTTTTTGTGTGGTCAGTGAGGTGTTTTTGGACCTTAAGAGGTGTGTTTGGATTCACTTGTTAGTGTTAGTATAGGTTTGGATGACTTGGCGTGCTAGTGCTAATTGTGGAGGATAATTGTTGATTGAGGAAGTGTTGAGAAGCATGTTTGTGTAGATTTGGGTCCCAATTAAGTATTGGCATGGTTTGGCTTCACTTCTTTATATTATGGAGGTGTCTAGTGCTAACCTATTTGATGTTGCATGGTAGAGGTGCATACATTTTCTTAAGGCCAACCTAATTGATATTTTTTTAGGTCACAAAGGGTATAAATGCAAGGAGAATTGTTGTATGGATTGTGTGCGAAAGATGCGAAAGTGATCAAGTGTGTAGATTTGAGTGCGAGCCTTAATGCTTATGACTTCCTAATGCAGTGAGCAGAAGGTGTCTACATTTAAGTCTATTTGATAAGTTGTTTGTGCTTCAATGGAACTATACCTTCAACATAAGAGAGATGCATTGTTAGTAGTTTAAATTGGTAGTGAGCCACCCCTTATTCTTTCTTCTTTCTTTTGGACAGTGATTCCTTTTGTAGCGAGCCATCGACAGTAAGCCTTTCTTTATCTTTCTAGGTAGTGAGCCCTTGGCAATGAGCCTTATTATATTCAATGTTACAATTCATATATTAGTGAGCTAATCCTCATCATGTTTTTTCCCTTCTCGGGTCTTCCACATAAATTTGGTATTCTTATGTGTTTGATGTGTTTGCATTACTACTCTACATGTTTACATTATGTTAATGCATGCTAAGGGTTTAATGGTGAATAAGGGTTTAAGAACTAATACATATTTGAATGTTAATGAGGGTTTTTGATGTTTTAAAAGTATACAACTGATTCACCCCCTCCCAGTTGTCTTGTGCATCTAACAAATGTCATATGTAATGTGTGATTAGGAAGGGGATCCAAAATGGATTGGGTGGAGGTGATAAATTATGTGAAAGAGTTATAAGACTCAGGCTCCACAACAGATGTAGTTGCAACATGAGATGCTATAAGTCTGAAACTATGTCTCATAGGGGTATTAACAGTAGGAAACAGGTCATGAAGCTCATATGAGATTCAAAACAATTAGATAAGCCTACTATGAAGGAAAATTAGAGGACAGTAATACCAAATCAGAGTGTAGAATAAAAAAGTAGAACCACACAAAAAACACAAAGATAGACTTGTGGTTCAAATTTGGGTGAAATTTGACAAGTTAGGGTGTGATACACCCTAGATTGGTGAGGTATTTTTACTGAATTCAAAATTTGGATGTTTTCTATAGTTTTTGAGCATCTTATTATGTGATTATTCAGGTCTGATAGTAAATAAATTTCCATAAATTAACATAATTGTGATTTTGCATTATGAAAGACAACTATGCAAGCAATTTTCAAAACTTTCAACAAATAAACGTAATTGGAAATATAATTTTTAGGTTGTAAAGTATAGAAACTTAGTGGTCCTAACTTGAAAAATCTAGAAATTGAAATCTTTTTATGTTTTTGCAACAATAACAATGCACTTTTTCCTCTTTTTCACCATATACAAATGCCTAAATGAATGGTTTTGATTGATTAAGTAGGGAAAGGGCCTTGATCCCTTACAAAAGTAGCAAAATAGTCCAGAGAAACAACTACCAAACAGAACAACAAAACATAAGGGAAAGCAAAATAGAAGAAGAGCCACTTCCCCACACCCAACCAACCAAAACTAACTTCAACCTATACCAACCACATTAAGAGATATTAACCTATCAAGGATCCAATAAAGATTTAACCAGTCCATATAATCTTCAAACCACAAAATAAGGTTATATAAGCATAACCTATAAAGAGTACCCAACAAGTTCATAATGTTTAGAACAAAAATAAAACTTAAAATTATATAGTTCAGGCATATCGAGCCTTTGCCATAGAAAGGCCTAACAGGAGAGCCAAAAAACCATCTAACAGCAAGCATCAAAAAGAAAAACAAACTAAAATAGAGGATTAAGCATCCTCAATAAGGCTCCAAGCCTTCTTCAGGTCCTCCACCGAATCTTCAAGGCTATCTTTTATCTCCATCTTTCCAAACAAATCAACATCATCCTTGTTCTCTTTTTTCCTCTGTTGTTTCTTGATTTTACCCTGTCTCGAGATAGTATCCATCACCGCCTCCATAACCCTGCACATGTTCAACACAACACTCTCAAGAACCTGAAACCTGTTAGCATTGTCTTCTTTCTGCATCGTTTTCTCAATAAGCTCCATCATTTCTTCCAACCTTTCCATTCTTGTTTTCTCCATATCTATATGTTTATATTTTAAGCATTCTTCATTACCATGGGTCACCACATTAATGTCCATGTCCTCTAAATTAGTAGTATCCATTCCTTTTTCCTCAGCCATACTAGTATCCTCCTCCACATTCTACACATCCTCTTGTTGATTAAATCCTTCCTCCTCCTCCTGACTCGAATCTTCCACGTCCTCTGACCCCAAAACCTCTTCCTCAAGAGACCCAACTTCACCCAGACTATCCGACACACATTTTTCAAAGGAGGAAGCCTTTTTCTCCCTAGCAACCTTGTTCCCTTTTTTAATTTTTAGAGGCTTTTCCAAGTTCTTTTCATCAGAGCTTTTTGATTTTTTTCTATTATTCGAACCCTTGGATGTAGCCTTCGAATATAGCCAAAGCCAGAAGAGTAGACCTACGACCCATCGGGGTAGTAGACCCACATTCAGGGCTATTCTCAATATCATCCAAAATTGTTATACTGTTACGGTCAATACCCAACTCACGAATCAACAATTTTCTTTTCTTATTAGAAATAGAAGAGGGGGGGAAACACTACATTTTTTAGGGGTTATTTTAAGGAGTTTCGACCATGAGGGGTCCATAACATTAGGGGAAAGGTTAATAGGTTCTTTGACAGGAGAGTGGGGTCGACTTTCAATTAGTTCAATTTTCACATAACTTTTAGGGGTGAGGTTCTCAATCAGGTTATGGAAAGCGTTCCTTTGCGGGGTGGTGGCAAGAACATACTTGCATATGGCTTTAATCAAGCCATGGTATAAAGGAGGGTTAGCACCATTGGTAAGGATTTGTTTTAGGGAGGAGAGGAGGAAAAAGGGTAAGTTTATTTTTTCCTGGTGCCTAATATGGTTAAGGATGGGAAAATGATAACCATGCACCAACTGAAAGCAAACCTCTAGCATAAAATACTTCATAATAAAGTAACAGACATTATGGTAAGGGGGCAGAAGCAACACCATAGAATAGCCATTTTGAAATCTTTGAGCCTTCTCTTTAGCTTCAATTTTTTTTTCAATGAGTTTGATAGTTACCCATGCTTACCTTGGCCATCTCCTTTCCTTCATACGCCAGACCAATTTCCTTAGCAATTAGATTAGCATCAACAATAAAGTGGAGACCACCCAACTCAACTTCTCCATCCTTCCAAGCATTCACAAACTTGTAGCTGAGTTGTACATTGTAACCCTCCATAGCCAAAAAGTACGACATGAAACCAACACACTCAAATAGGCCCCATAATTCTGCATTCTTCTTCAAGGAATTGTATTTACTCGGCTCCGTCCTTTTTCTAGGGCCTCCCATAGTTTTTTTTGTGTTTTGATAATCCTTTAGAAGAAGTACTCCCCTCTTAGGCCTTCCTCATTTACAACATAAGCAACTGGCAATTCAAAAATTTGAGTTTTAATGGAAACTTGGTGGCTTTTCATTTGAAAGAACGACGACTCAAAACTTCTAGTGATATTATTGAAATAATTGAGCAGTATACAAAGTCTAGCCTTATATCTTCGAAACCTGCCTTTAATGGAAATGACAACTCCAACACCCTTAAGATACATGATGACACTTTTTTGATTATCCTCCCTAATGCCTGCGATAACACATACTAAAATGTCTTTTCTCAAATCCTTCATACGATTTTTATAAATGTGGGCGATAATCATAATTACCACTTTCACTCTTTTTTTATTATGGCACGAGACTTCCAAATGGGCCTCTCCTTTCATCCCATCTCTTTTTAAATCTTTTAGATTTAGCATACAACTGCCATAAATAAAGTACATCAAATTTTGTCTTTTCAACTTGCCCAACTCCCACATAAGAAAGAATGCAATTAAATGACAGCTGGACAACACTGCCAACCCCTCAATTAATTTCTTTCTATCCATGATGAATTAATTAAACCCTCCAATCTCTCCTTAGATATTATTTCCTTAATTTGATTTGACAATTGGGAAAGGTCCCAATATTCCCAATCCAAATGTCGTAGGCCAAAATTCTCCATTGCATCGACGGCCTTGTTGCCTTCCCTATAAATATGGGTAATCTTGCAATGTTGAAAGGATTGTATCATATATTTGCAATCATCCAAGATATCTTTTAACTCCCAAGTAACATCAACCTTATTGTTCAAATAGTCAATAATTAGCTTGGAATCACCTTCCACCATAACTGTAGTGCAGCCATTATCTTTTAAATAACATATTCCATCCCACACCGCATAAGCCTCAGCCAAGTTGTTAGTTGTTATACCCAAACCTTTGTTGTATTCAACAACATAAATACCTTGATGGTTTCTTACTATCCCACCCGCCCTTGCCAGGCTTGGATTCCCTTTAATACCCATCAAAGTTACGTTTAATCCATCTTAGGTCTGGGGGAATCCAAATAGTACTTTTTCTAATAAGTTGTTTGACCTAGTTGACATTATTAAGATCATGAGATATTCCCTAGAGTTGCTTGATTCACATCTCTTGGTATGATGGAATTTTCTTTGAAGGAGCATACTTACAACTTTCAATGTTTTCAATATGTTTCCTGATAGAGATACATAGCTCTTTACTATTCTTAGTTGTATCCCTAAAAACTCTATTGTTCCTCTCTTTCCATAATTCCCATGTGAGGAATGGGGGAATTTTCCTCCAGAGGTCACTAATAATATTGTGTGAGTTGGAAAAAAACTCTGGTAATTAATAAACATTTTTACTGATGAAGGAAAGACCCAATCAATCATCAAAATCTTAAGGAAAAAAGAACACACTTCTTGAGCATAAAGACATTGAAACAAGTGCATAATGGTTTCTTCCTCTTCATTACCAAGATATCATTTGTTCACTAGATACCATCCCCTTTTCTTAAGATTGTCAATTGTGAGGATCTTTCCATGCATCACAGTACACCAAAAATAATTGATCTTAGGAATTAAATTCTTGCTCCACACCATTTTCCAGTTAAAAAGCTTGGAATAATTGGGATTCCATAAGCTCATACACAGATTTTACAGAAAATCTCCCAGAAGAACTTTTTGTCCAAACCCACATATCATCCCTATTTATCGAGAATAGCTCAAGATCACCAATTTGTCGCAGGAGGGAATCCAAAACAACCTCCCAATTTTGTTGTATGCCTCCCCTGAGAACAACATAATTTAAATATTTCTTAAAGTCTATCCACTTTTCCCTTAAACCTTCCCAATTTATATAATTGAAGACCTTCTTTCCAATATTTCTTTTCAGTCTGATTCTAACTTGCTGGAGATTGTTGTTAGCTAACAAGGGAGCACAGGTAGTCAAAGCATCCTCCCATAAATCAATTCTGTGACCATTTTTAATTCTCAATTTCGCTCCTTTTGTTAGCGTACCTCTTATCTTTAACAAGTTATTCCAAAAAACTAAACCATAGGGGAGATTCTTTTTCCTGAGGAAGCAACAAACATCCTTATTTCCCAAGTACTTAGCCCTTAGAATTGTACCCAGTCCTTTTCTCCTTCCAGTAGAAACCATCCCATTTTTACCACAAGAGCTTTATTGAACACTTTTATTCTTCTTATAACCAAACCACCATCTCTCTTCGGAGTGCAGACAATATCCCATTTAACAAGTGCCATTCTTTTCCTCTCTTCCACACCCGACCATAAAAATCTCCTTTGTATCATTTCAATCTTCTCGACAATGAAGGCAAGAATGTTAAAGAGAGAGGGGTAGTAAACCAAAATGTTTTGTAATTATGCTTTTAAAATTTGAAGTTTCCCAACAAAACTTAGCAACTTACCTTTCCATCCAACCAAATTCTTTTGAATCTTTTCAACAATATAATTCTAGTAATTACTATGAGGTTTTCTTGAGATTAAAGGTAAGCCAAGATAGGTAGCCGAAAGATCAGCTTCCTGGCAGCCAATAATATTTATTACTTTTTCTTTTATAGTTTGGATAGTGTTAAAGAAATAGATCTTGCTCTTTTTGGTAATTGATATATTGGCTTGAGACTCTAGCATATTTATCAAGAACCTCTTTCCAATGTCTCATTTCTAGTATTAAAGCCTCCCCAAGAAGGATAGTGTCATCAACAAATTGTTGGTGTGAGGCAAGGGTGAGGGATGAAGTAGCACAAAATCCTTTCAGCTTTTTATTAACAAGTTGTCTCTGAATATTATGGATGAAAGCTTTAGCAACAATAAAAAATAGGTAAGGAGACAGAGGGTCACCCTGTCTCAAACCATGACCACAAGAAAATAAGCCTTGCGACACCCCATTAACCAAGACAAAGTACTTAGGAGTAGTGACATAAGATCTAATCAAGTTGAGAAATTTTTCTTTGAAACCAATTTTTTCAAGAACAACAAAAAGGAAATTCCAAGAGATCCGATCATACGCTTTAGAAATATCAAGTTTCAAAGCCATACCTTATTTTTTGCTAAGGTCCATAGAATGTAACACGTCCTAAGTATATATAGCAACATCCAAAATTTGTCTTTCCTAAACAAACCTCTTCTGATTAACAACAATCATCTATTCAAATATAATTTTAGTTTACTCACCATTATCTTAGAAAATATCTTATAAGTAGTGTTGCACAAACCGATAGGTTTATAGTCATTTATAGAAGCAGCCTCATTTAACTTAGGGATAAACATTATAAAAGTGGTGTTCATCTGATTTAAAAGCCTTCTAGACCTGAAGAAATCCCTAACAACATTGAAAAGGTCAGTTGAGACAGTATCCTAAAATTCCTAAAAAAAATAGGAGGGAAGCCATCAAGCCCTGGGGCTTTATATGCACCAAAAGAGAAAATCAAACCTCCTTAACTTCTTGCATATAAACAACTTTGGACATATCTTTTAAATCCTATTTCAAAATGAAATTTGGAATTGTGGACCGGGGATTGTTAATGTAGGTCAATTACGCTTGATCTATGATGGATCGAAGCATAACTTAGCCACTAAACCTCAAT
Source organism: Sequoia sempervirens (assembly GCA_007258455.2). Lineage (NCBI taxonomy): Eukaryota > Viridiplantae > Streptophyta > Pinopsida > Cupressales > Cupressaceae > Sequoia > Sequoia sempervirens. Next base: position 234,748 of record VDFB02327781.1, on the reverse strand, counting down.
CACAAACAAGATCATTCAAATTAAAAGTTAAACTAAGCATTTACTAAAACTAAAAATTACAAACCACTAAAACAGTTAAATTCTTACTCTAACCCATTTTAAACGTATCCTGTTTTGGAATTGGTGTCGTGTTGATGTGGAACAATGACCCTTTCCCAATCCCATGATTAGTGAGTCTGCTTCAATCAATTCTATGGAAGAGAATTGATGAAACCATTGTGATAAGTGGATGAAAGCCCGATTTATGCTAAATTAAATATGATACAAGCTAAATTAACATGATTTTATGCTAAAAATGAACTAAGTATGCAATTGCTAAGCTAATTCTAAGCTAAAAGATGGAAACCCTAATTTATATACAAACTAAGATGGATGCATGGAAGCCATTAATGGATGTATTAAGCTATCATGCAACTAAAAATGAACTAAAATTAGTTAAAAGTGAGTAAATTGAGAGTGTGAGTGTAAGTGAATTCCACAACATAAGTTTGCAATTGAAAGATGGATCTGTTTGTCTCCAAATAGTGACCTATTTATAGGAAAGAAAATAAGAAATGGAGGGTTGAGATCGAAAAGATCAATCAATAGTCAAGGATGGAGGAAAAGAAGAGGCATGGATCATGGATTCTCATCAATGGATGAGAATGCATGATGGGTTTTAATCAAGGGCTCATATTTGCTCCAAACAAACACACTTTTGACCTGCTCACACAGGTCAAAGGTGACTTGTTCAAAAGGTTAAAGGTTTAGCTTTCTCAAGAAGCCAAGTGAGTTGATTGGAGGAGAGAGAATATTCTTTGGAATATTCTCATGGGTGAGGATAAAAGATATTTTGCAAATTAAAAGAAAGTTTTAATTGTGCAAAAAAGGGATAAGGAATATTCCATGGGAATATTCCCCTTTTTAGAGGAAAAATAGTTTAATAATGCAATTAGGGGATTGAAGAATTAAAAGTGATATTCATTAAATAATTTAATGAATGCAGGAGGGATGAAATGATACTTAATTTAATTAAATAGGTTATTTAATTAAATAAGATGACTTAGGAAATTAAATTAAATATTTTGATCTATTTAATTTAATGAGATGAAATGTTACTGTGAAAGGGGGTGAATTAACCCAATTTGAATTAATTAGGTTAATAGATGAAAAATGATGCAATTAATTAATTAGCTAGGCTAATTTGATTAATTAAGTGAAAAGATGATGGGTTCAAAGAGGAAATGATGTTAGTAAATCCGATTCAAATGTATGATATCATCTATAACATTTTCGGTGTCTACATTTTGCCACTCTTTGAAGTGAGGTACCTGCTACTTCGGTTCAAAGAATAAGGCTTTTCAGATAAAAACTGCTACTTAAATAAAAAATAAAAAATTCTAATTTTTTCAAATGCCCCAATAGAAGGATAAAGCTGATTCCTTGCTCCCTTGAGAAATCAGGCAGAAATTTTGAATTTTGGGTTGATTTCTCAATAAAGGTGAAAAGGTTGCCCCAAGGGTCCAGAAAGGCTCTGAGATGCAAGAATTATGCCAAAAATGCAAAAAATGATGTAAAATTAGGTTATGATTGGAAAAATTGGTGAAATTGATGATAAACCCTAGCTTGAAGGTGAAATTAGGGAAAAAAACCCTAATTTTCTAGCATAAATAAGCCAAGAAGGGTCACTTTCAATTAATTTGTGCATTCACACCTTAAGGAATTCTTGCGATTTGAGCTCTGAACCTTTGACGAAATGGTGCGACGAGAGCTTCCCAAGCACATTTCCGATCGAGTGCGAGAGTATCAACAGATTCCAGGCTCAGGATCACTGGTATGTAACTCAAATCTTGATTTGAAATTTGACTTTTTGATACATGTATTGCTCTTTGAAATTTAAACTTTGGCGGCATAGCGACGCCCATTTTGCAATTGGTAACGCTAAAATGAATTATAGCAATGCATATGTATATGGCGACACTATTTGTGATTTAAAATTAGGGTTTCTAATTTTAAATTGCGACGCATGCTTATATAGTGACACACTTTCCAATTTAGAAATTAGGGTTAGGGTTTTCTAAAGCTTAAATCGTGACACCAGTGTATTTGGCAACGCACTTTGTGATTTGCAATTTGAAATGCCTTTGGGCGTCACAATTTGAAATTTAAATATAGCAACGCTATTATGATTTTTGAACTGAAAATTTTAAATTGAGTCAAATTTCTTCAATTTTTTGATGTCATGTACTTCGTGGGTGTAGGAGGTTATCGCACCACTAATGTCACACAAGCACAAACCCACCGTTTTGGAGAGACTGGGTGATTTGATAGAGATATGCTAGGAGCACCTGAGTGAGATTGGGCTTTGGTATGTTGCATATGCGCCTATCATCCAAACTCATTTAGCCATGATGATTGCTCTGTGCAAGAGATGGCACAGTGAGACTTCGTCCTTTCATCTTCCCACTAGCGAGGCGACAGTGACCTTGGAGGATTTATGGTGTATTCTGCATTTTTGGATACATGGTGATCATGTGATTTATGATGTTGACGTTGGGTTTGATGCCTGTCACGAGGTGATGGAGCTGGAGAACATTGCTCTTGTTACATCACAAATCAACCTCAAGATGTATAGAGGTTACGTTCCTACATTCAGATTGATCATCACAACCATCATTTCAGGTTTGGTGGCTCCTGACAGACGCAGCAGAGGGTTCAGCCCAGGATGGGGCCTCACATGGCACCGGATGCTCCATAGGAGGACTTTTTTTGCATGGGGGCCAGTGATGTTGGCCTCACTTTATCACGACATGCACAACTTTGTTTATTGTGATGGGAGTCATTGGTGCAGGGGTGACTCTGTTGCACATTTGGGCATGGGAGCATATCGTCATGCTTTGACCAATAGTGCAGATGGCATACATGGAGCCAGATGATCCCATGATGTGGCAATACCAAGGTGCCATTACTTTGTGACACACTGGACAGATTGGGCTCCTGTACTAGCAGCGAGTTTTGGACGACATGATAGTTTTTAGGTGACTCTCGTGGCTACAAATGCCACCATGGGAAGATGATGTGCAATAGCTATACTTTGCGAGACATACCTGATACATGCAGGGTCGTGAGCATATTACTATCAAACGATATATGCTAGATAGAGTGGCACAATAGTTCAGAGAGCAACAAGACAGGCCAGATGATGCATACAGGGCCATTTTTGCGAGGTCTACTCGAGAGGTTCCCACACGGGGACCAACTATTCCAGTCCCAAAGGCAGTGGAGAGCTTCAGACATTTAGTGGCTTAGCCATGGGCCTATGACCAGGGTCAAGCGGTAGTGTAGACTATGGCTACTTATGATGCTTGGTTCACACCTCCTTGGCACTTGACAGATCTGGTAGGTGCTTTGCTGTGAGGGAGACCTAGAGGTAGGGGGCCAGAGGCAAAGGACAGGGATAGGGAGGCCAGGGTGCCCAAGATGGGTAGGTTTTAGGGGCTCCACCAGCTAGGCAATAGCCTCCTTAGGTTTATTCATAGGTTCAACCATAGGTTGAACAGTAGTAGGAAGTGCCACCATTGCCACCAGATGCCAGAGATGTGCAGATACAACAACTACAGTAGCAGGGGTAGATTTTGACCAGTGAGGGGGATCAGGCCTGCTAGCAGGTTTTGGCTATTACTGCTAAGTGGGACCAGGTGAGACAACAGGTGGTCACCATTATAGCGAAGAGGGACCATGCCTAACAACAGTTACAGTCTGTGACTGCAAAGAGAGACCAGGAGATTGGTTAACGTCACCAGATAGAGGCCATGACAACAACATCATAGGGAAAGACAGTTTCAACAAGATTATACAAAGAGGTTGTGATAGAGGCCGCATACTATAGGATGCATTACCACCAAGATTTATTGTAGGCACTCAGACAACCTAATTTTTCACAGCATAGTGATGCACGACCAAGAGCTAAGGAGCAGCTAGAGAGGCAGGCCAGAGAGGGTAGCAACCATCAGGGCTAACTCTTATATATAGACACTTTTTGACTTTGTTTCCTGATTCTTTTATATAGATATTCATTCATGGGATCCTTTTTGATAGTCTCATGGATATTGTATTTATGATCGACATACATACACTGATCTAGATTTTGTACCATGACATTCATTTTATATATATATATATATATATATATATGATACAGATACAAATGATTTATGTTGTGATGTGTTCACATTATTTCATGCTTATTATGTATGGATGTATATGATATGAGATGCTTATATTTGATCATGTATGGATGCATTTTACTTATGCCTATGTGATATGCGATGATATGTGATGGATGGATGCAACGTTATGTTCTTTTTCAATATCTTTTCATGATATGCTATGGGATGAATGATGCAAATGTTATGAATGCAAATGATGTGGATGCATTTCATTTTTGTGTATTTTCTATGCAATTTTATGATGATGATGTATGCATATGGATGTATGGATGCAAATGATAATGCAATGCATGTGTATGATATGTGATGCAACAATTCAAGATGCTCATAATAACAAATCTATATTATTCATTACAACTCAAATGATAATGATGTATGATGTGATATACCATGATTATGTTGATGGATGTTTTATGATTATGCTATGATTATGAGATGCATGTATGCTGATGGTTTGTGGATGCAGGGTGGATGCATTGATGATGTTTTTGTTGAATGTCATGATACCAGGTTAGCATGGAGAGGATATAGAAGAATAAAGAATAACCATTGATTTTGATGATTGCTTCAAAAGATCCAACAAGTCTATGATCCATCAAGACTTTATTAGAGATGGTGACGAGACATGCAAAATGAGGATGAATGCAAGATGACGAGTTGCTCACACTTCAAGATTGGGATTTTCCGTCATTCCTTATTGTTTGATATAACACATAGACACGATGCATCAAGGTAATGATAACCAAGATGACATTGTATCTAGTGTAATGGACTTTGACTCGACAAACAAATTGGATAGTTCCTATTCACATCTTGACATACAAAAACCTCATTGGAATGCAAGTTAGAAGCTTAGAATATATTGGACCAAAGCATATACAATAGTCAACAATGTACTCCAAACAACCTTCTTACACACAACTAAGCAAGTATGCACCAAGATTATTTTACAAGAGTACCCACAAGCACAACACAAAAAAGATAATGATCGATGCCCCATTCCTTTCTCTCTAAATTGTTTTGATAGACATTATCGAGAGGTCCTCAGAATGGGTCATTAAGATAAATCACAAGAAAAGATCAAAGACAAACAGTTACTGTTATCTATATCTCTTGCCTATTTTAATTTTAGCTAAGGTGATAATTGATACTGTTGTCCATCGCAGGAAGGATACATCCTAGGACATGTTGATTAGATGGTAGTTTGATGTTAGGATGACGATGCTAAGATGAGTTGTTGATATACACTTCACTAACACACTTACCTATGATCTAGAATTTAGATCTTGACACTTAGGTTCTCACTTTACGACTTGCGACACTTATTTTCTACTTGTTTTTCCAACGGTTGAAGGTGGTGATCGATTTATTACGGATGGAGGTTATTGTGGGTGAAGCGAGATGGGGTGGATGGTTTTGGATTTTTTGGAATATTTCAATGTTTTTGGTATTTTCTAAATGTTTTGAGGTTGTTTTTGGTCTTTTCAAAAGTTTATGCGAATGTTTAGATTTTCGATTTTCTGAGGTTGTTTAGGGTTTTCTGAGATATTTGAGGCCTTTTAGGGTTTTTAGGTCTTTTGAATGTTTTTTATTATTTTTGGATTTTCAATATTCCAATGTTTTTGTGTTTTCTAATTTTCCAATTTTTTTGAATTTTCTGAATATTTGGATGTTTAGGGATTTTCAAAGATTTTGACCAAGAACCTAACCTAAAGACCTATCCTAGGGGTCTCGGGGGCTGATCAAAGATAAGCCTTGCCTACGATATACACGCAGAGACCACGTAGTTCGACAAACTCAACTTATTAACAAGATGAGATATGAACAGTTGAAAATGATGTCAATTTATTATGACGGACTCCTAAAGGACTAACCTAGGGTGTCTCGGGGGCACATCAATGATGGCCTTGCCTACGTTGAAGCTCAAAGACAATGTAGTTCGACATAATCAACTTATTAACAAGGTGAGATATGAATAGTTGAAAATGATGTCAGTTTATTATGACGGACTCCTAAAGGACTGACCTAGGGTGTCTTGGGAGCACATCAATGATGGCCTTGCCTATGTTGAAGCTCAGAGACGACATAGTTTGACAAGGGTAATGCTTTTTGGATTTTTGATGTTCGACCTTTTTAGGGATTTTGATGTGTTTTGGATGTTTTGGATTTTGACTTTACAATTTTCTAAATGTTTTTGGATTTTAGTTGTATAGGATTTTGTAAATGTTTTTGGATTTTCTAATAATCATTTCATAGATGTTTTTGGGATTTTCAATGAGATTTTATGAATGTTTTTGGTATTTTTCAATGAGTTTTGATAACCTCAAGACATACAAGAATCCAATATGATCCATAACGAAATTCCCCCAATGTGACATGTTAGACTACTTCAATAAAGGCAGGATAGACTAACCTTTGGAATATGCCAAGTAGTGCTAAAGAGTTTATGGTACTTCACAATATCAAGCTAGATAAGGACACAAATGATGGATGAATGGTAATGCAAAGAATGACAGGACAAAAGAGCCAAAGAATAGATGGAGGTTCATTATTTACGCAAGACGCTTGTTTGCCAGGTTTTCACCAAGGTACTTGCCCAAAGTGCCACCAAAGTGGTTTTCACTAGAGGACAATTTTTTTCTTTACTTTTTTCAATCCTTTTTCTCATATTTTTTGGATTTTTTTATCATTTTTTAATTTTTTGTATTTTCATATTTATACCCTTCAAGGACTAGGCATAAATTTTTTTGAGATGCAAGTTGTTAGTTGGCTCCTGCAAGGGTTCACCTTTAGGCATTAACAATAGGTGTGTTTATGATCCATAGCTAGTTGTGATGAAAAGGGACCCAACTAGTTAGGTTCAAACTTTCCTTTACTGTCCTGATCTGGAATTTTTTTCTTATTCTACTTTAGGACAAGATCCACTACTTGGAAAAATCAACATTTGATCCTCTTGTTATAGCTCTGTTTTAGTTAGTTTTGGTATACTTGCAAGTGATTGAGAGCATCAAGATGATGCTCGTCCAAGAATTCTAGCTCATTCAGTCGAGATACTCTATATTCTTCCTCGGTGATCAGGTTCTGTAGTGACACTCACAATGATGGGAGGTCAACCTCAATAGGCAAAATAAATTCTGATCCATAGACCAAGGAGAAAGGGGCTGCACCTGTTGGCGTTTGGATACTGGTTCAATAAGCCTAGAGAGCTGGATTTAGCTATTCAAACTTTCCTTTACTGTCCTGATCTGGAATTTTTTTCTTATTCTACTTTAGGACAAGATCCCCTACTTGGAAAGATCGACATTTGATCCTCTTGTTATAGCTCTGTTTCAGCCAGTTTTGGTATACTTGCAAGTGATTGAGAGCATCAAGATGATGCTTGTCTAGGAATTCTAGCTCATTTAGTCGAGATACTCTATATTCTTCCTCAGTGATCAGTTTTTGTAGTGACACTCACAATGATGGGAGCTCAACCTCAATAGGAAAAATAACTTCTGATCCATAGACCAAGGAGAAAGGGGTTTCACCTGTTGGCATTTGGATACTAGTTCGATAAGCCTAGAGAGCGGGATTTAGCTATTCAAACTTTCCTTTACCGTCCTGATCTAGAATTTTTTTCTTATTCTACTTTAGGACAAGATCCCCTACTTGGAAAGATCGACATTTGATCCTCTTGTTATAGCTCTGTTTTAGTCAATTTTGGTATACTTGCAAGTGATTGAGAGCATCAAGATGATGCTCGTCTAGGAATTCTAGCTCATTCAGTCGAGATACTCTATATTCTTCCTCGGTGATCAGGTTCTGTAGTGACACTCACAATGATGGGAGCTCAACCTCAATAGGAAAAATAACTCTTGATCCATAGACCAAGGAAAAAGGGGTTGCACCTATTGGCGTTTGGATGATGGTTTGATAAGCCTAAAGAGCGGGATTTAGCTGTAGATTCCAATCACAACCAACTTCATTGACTGTTTTCTTCAGGATTTTCAGGATAGTTTTATTCGTAGCTTTAGCCTGGCCATTGCCTTGGGGATAATACGGGGTGGAGAATCGATGTTGGATATTGAATCTTTGACATAGCTCTTTCACATTCTAATTTTTAAAGGGTGTTCCATTATCTGAGATTAGGGTTTGTGGAACACTGTAACGACAGATGAGGTAGTTCAAGATAAACTTAGCAATTTGTTTCCCCATTATGTAGGTAGGCCAGGGTGTAATCAATGGTCGTAATTCCTAAGCTGGGGCATGGATAAGATCTCCTTGCTATTGACATTGGACACACTTTTGTACGTGTTGATGAGCTTCCTTTCCATGCAGGTTGGCTAATAGTACCCCGTCCTCAGCAGTTTTTTAGCTAATGTCATACCACTAGAATGGGACCCACATATGCCATCATGTACTTCTGTTAAAGTAATTAAGGCTTCCTCTTGGTTAATACATCATAGTAATGCCCCTTTGATGCTTCAATGGTAAAGGGTATTACCTAGGATCACAGATTGGGATGCTTTTTTTAACAAAGGTCTTTTTAAGGTTCAAGGTGATATCAAAAGGGAGGGTCCCTCTGCTTAGGGAAGTGAATATGTCATGATACCACGAGGATCTAAGGCCAACAATGACACATGTGAATTAAGATTCAGGGATTTTGAAAGTTGGTACAAGAAGTTGTTCTACCAAGAATTCACATTAGAGGATGTTGTTTGACGTGTCTAACAATGATCCAATTGTTGCAATGGTTTCTGCTGCTTTGTTGTTCAGGCAAGGAATTTGGTCAAAAGTTATGTTTATGAAAAGGTCCTTGAGATTCTCCACCATCTTCTTGTAAGGAGTAAGCTTGTCGTCTTTAGTTTGATAGTCATTATTGACTTGGTTGATAACCAGTTGTGAGTCCCCATAGACTTTCATCTCTTGAATCTGCCATTGAATTGCTATCCTTAGACCTGTGATTAGGGCTTTGTACTCAACAATATTATTGGTATAGGGAAATGACAACTTGTATGACTTTGGGATATAGTCACCTTGAGGGGTGATGAAAAGAATGCTTGCTCCAGATCCATGTTGGGTGAACGATCCATCAAAGTACATCTTCCACTGAGCTGTGAGGTTGATAAGGAACATTGATTCATCAAGGAATTCAAATACCGAGGGGTTCTCAACATAGATGGGTGCTTCTACCAGTTGCTCTGCGATCACTTGTCCTTTGATTTCCTTGCGCTCCACATACTCTATGTCAAATTTTGTTAAGATCATCACCCATTTTTTCATTCGTCCTGTGAGAGTTGCTTTAGATAACAGGTATTTGAGTGGATTAGTCTTTGCAATGAGCTTGATTTGATGTGATAACATGTAGTTTCTAAACTTTTGTGAAGAAAAAACTACTACTAGGCATGACTTTTCAATAGGTGAATAGTTCATCTCATAGCCCATCAAGGTTTTGTTGATGTAGTAGATAGCCCTTTCCTTTCCGTTTTCATCATGTTGTGTTAGAAGGGCTCCTAGTGCTGCTGGTGTTGTTGAGATATACAGGATCAATGGTTTGTTCAATATTGGTGGCATGAGCACTGGAGGTGTTAGTAGGTAATGTTTGATCTGCTGGAAAGCTTTATCACATTTGTCATCCCACTTGTAGGTTATCCCTTTATGGAGAAGATGTGAAAAGGGGTGGATTTTATCTGATAACTGTGCTATGAACCTTCTGATGGACTGTAGTCTACCTTGTAATCCTCTCATCTATTTTAGTGTTTGTGGTGGTTCCATGTCTAGGATGGATTTTACCTTTGCTAGATCAATTTCTATCCCTCTTTGTGAGATGATGAAGCCAGGGAGTTTCCCTGATGTGACCCCAAAGACACACTTTTTTGGATTCAGGCATACCTTGTATTCTTCAAGCCTGTCAAAGATGGGTCTTAAGACTTGTATGTGCTCACTTCTTTTCCTTGATTTTGCCAAAATATCGTCCACATAATCTTCAACTATTTTTTGGATCATGTCATGAAAGATGAGGGTCATTTCTCTTTGATAGGTTGCTCCTACATTCTTTGACCCGAATGGCATCACATTCCAGCAATAGGTTCCCCATGGACAAGTGAACACAGTTTTACGTTGATCCTCCTTGGCGATTATGATCTGACTGTAGCTTGAAAAACCATCCATAAGTGATAGCATTTCATGCCCAGCTGTTAAGTCCACAATGAGATCAATGTTAGGAAGAGGGAAATCATCCTTTGGGCATGCTTTGTTTAAGTCTCTAAAATTAGTGCATATTTTGATGCCCCCAGTGGGTTTTGAGACTAGTACCAGGTTTGAAACCCACTCAGGATAATTTATTGGTCGGATGAATCCAACGTCAAGAAGCTTTTGTAACTCTAATTTGACCAAGAGTGCTATTTAAGGGTGCATCTTCCTTAATTTTTGCTTGTCTGGCTTGGCTTCAGAATAAACTGCTAAGTGATGCACAACCACTTCAGGATCAAGGCCTGGCATATCTGTGTATGACCATGCAAAGTTAGCTCTTCATTCTTTGAGGAATGCTACTAGGTTCTTTTGTTCCCACATTGACTAGAGTGGCCTTTTCTGCTAGCACTGCTAACTTTTTGGGATGCATTGCACTAAGGGGGAGATTGAATCCCTCATCCTTGGGCACCTTAGAGAGGTTTTCACCGTTGGATGAGTCCTTTATTTTTACTATTTTAGGATCAAAGAGTGCCACTAGGTGGTTTTCACTCAAGGATCTGCATGTTAGTTGCATTTCGTTAATTTTGTGACTGAAGGATTCAACTGTCTCCCCATAGTATGCCCCTATGTTGAGCTCTATGTCGAAGCCTGCTTTGTGATCTGCCCATGGTAAGTTGGCACAAAGTCCCATGAATTTTGAGATCGCTTCATCATTTTTGAATAAATCTAGAATCAGTGGTCCTTGTTGGTCCATGTCAATAAGTTGTAGGTATACTAGGCGTATTTTAGTTGATAGATTGCTTGGAACAAAGGATGTTATGGATATCACAAAGAGGGTGTTGTTTTCAAATAGGTCCACAACATCAAGGGGAAAGTCATCTAAGGTTGTATCACATGATGTAGGTAACCAAGAGGAAGCCTCAACCCATTTAGCGGAAGTACCTTTGCCAATAAGTGTGGCCTTGCTAGTAATACAACCTAAGCCCAGATGCTTTAGTCATTTCTCAGAAACGATGGGTTCTAGTAAACCATTATCATTCTGTCTTAGCTTCTCATTCTTGTTATATCCCCAATTTTGCATAAGTTGCAAGCCTTTGTTATCATCTTCCATGGGAAGTATAGGGACAGGTCATTCATCTTGATAGAGGATTTTAGAGATATCTTCTTCATTGTTATCTTCTTGGTTCAAATCCCTCCACTTGGTGATGGTAGTAGCTTCCATCTTGATTGTTTTGGGTTCTTTGGTGCTAGATGTGGGTTTCCCATGAGATTGAGGAGAAATAGGTAACTCTCCTAAGAAAAAGGTGTCTTTTAGTAGCTTGTACTTCCCACAACCATCATCCTAGATCACTGCTTTGACATCGGGTATACTCTGCACAATGGGTATTTTTGCTGCTGAGGTAGAGGCAATGGATGCTGGGTCAACAAATGAGGTATATGGTGTAGGCCCTTCATCATTTTTGGGTATTTGGGGTATCTTATAGAACTTGACTTCAAGACTTTTGTAGTAGTAAAAAGACTCAAGATCTCCATGGATAGTGATTTCTCTGCTTTCAAAAGGAAACTTCACACTTGATGATAAATCGAGGCTACAACTTTTAGGGCATGGATCCATGGTCGGCCAAGTAGGATGTTATAGGGAAGTTTCTGCAATAAGAGGTCCCACTTGGATGGGAAGTGCAATGATTCCTTGTGATACCCATTCTTGGTCGTCATATGCCCTGATGGTGGTATTCTTTGTCCTCTCAATAGTGTCTTTTGAATAGCCCAGATGTTTGATCAACTGAAGGGTACAAATGTTCAGACCTGCATCTGCATCTACCAAGACTCTTTTGACCTTGTTTTTATGAATGAAAACCTCAAGGTGTAAAGCATGGTTATGAGATGGTTGTGATGGTAGGTCTTGCTTTGAGAAGGTGAGAAGATGATTGGCGATATGCCCTAGCATACCTTGAAACTGATCAGTTCCAATATCCTTAGGGATGGATGACTTAGAAAAGACTTTCTCCAATATTTCCCTATGTGTGGGGGATAACCTTAAGAGTTCTAAGATTGATATCTATGCGGGGGTCCGCTTAAGTTGGTCTAGAAGATTGTACTTGCTAGGATGAGATGTGGGCAAAGTAGGTTGTGTCTTATATTGAGGTGGGACTCCTTGAACAATGACTTTGCCACATCGTGTGGTGACTCGACATTCTATACTAGCTCTTTTGATGGTGACAACAATAATGGCGCTATCATAGGAGGCAACTACATTGGAATAGGTATGTTGCACGTTTGTGTAATCCTTAGCTTTGTCGTTATTGTTTGCTTTGTTATGATCTGGCATAGGGTTCTTGTATATCTTAAGATCCTGATTCCCAGATGGTACCTCAACAGATGTGGTGTCATTCTCTATGAGATCTTGAATGATATTCTTAATTTTCATGCAGTTTTTCGTTTTGTGTCCTTTGATTTTGTGAAAATCACAAAGATCATGCTCATTATACCAGGATGGTTTCTCTTGTGGCTCTTGCTAGTTTTCAAAGTTGGGAAGTGTTATCAGATTTGAATCTACCAACTTCTTCATGATCGTTTCGATAGGTTCCGATAACTGTGTGTACTTGCATTTGGGATAGTTGTTCCTGTTAGCGTTTTGACTTTATTGCATGTTGGTGTTATTGATGTGATTGTTTTGAGGAGGGGCTATTTGTTGTACCATTGGTTGAACATTGGAAACTTGATTTTTGTTGGGTCTAGGAGCACTTAGAATCACCTTAGTATCTAGCACACTGTCATTTGTTACGTTTTTGTCCTTTTCCCAGACACGAGGTTTCTCATTTGAACTAGTTGATGGGCAGTTGTCTTTGTAAGTTTGGGTATTTCCTTGTGAGATTAGAGCTCTCTCGATGTTAAGGGATTTAAGGACAAGCTCGTCATAAGATGTGATGCACTGCATTTTCAAGTGGAAGGATAAATCGGGGTCTAGATTGGCTATGATGATTCCCACTTGTTGTTCATCAAGAAGAGGCCACTTGCTTTTACTAGCTCTTTGTCTCCATCGTTGCAAGAAATTAGTGAAAGATTCTCCTTTGTTTTATCTAAGAGTATACAGTTCTTCTAGACTGACATCCATGTCAAGATTGAAGGATAAATGATCGATGTATTTATCAATGAATTCTTGGAAATTTTTGATGCCAGGAGGTAGATGAGAAAACCAATCCATAGTAGGACCTGTTAAACTTTGAGGGAAGAGGTGCATTAGATAAGAATCATTGTAGGCTACCTCCATACACATTACGTTAAACTCTTTGATATGGTCCATAGGACTTCCTCTCCCTTCGTATTTATTGAATTTTGGGATTTCAAAGCCGGTAGGGAATGGTACCATTGCAATGTTTCAATCAAATGGATAGGGGCATAAATTCTATGTATGGGGCTTCTTTGTCTTACCCATTCAAAGGTCCTGTATTTCTTGTGATAGCACCTTGAATTGTGATGCTAGATCGTCTTAGGGGTTTGGTGGAGGAACATATGGTGGTATGATGGATGAGTTGAATGGAGGATTTTGGTATGATAAGGTGTTGTATGGGGTGTATGGTGGTGTGAGATTTTGTTAAGCTGATTGCGGTATTGATGTATATGTTCCTAATGTGTTTGGATTGATGACATTTTGTTGAGGATTATAGAAGGAACTTGGTTGTTGTTGTTGGGCATACTATTGAGCTAGTAAGGCTTGTTGTTGTTGTTGTGCCACAAGGGCTTGCTGTTGTTATTGTGCCACAAGGGCTTGCTATTGGGCCTACTGTTGTTGCTATGCTACTAAGGCTGCTTGTTGGGATTGATGTTGTTGCTGTGCTAAAGTTGCTTATTGTTGTTGCTATTGTTGTTGTGCCAAGGATGCTTGTTGAACTTGATGTTGTTGTTGTGTTAGGGCTGCTTGTTGAGCTTGATGTTGTTGTTGGGTTGCTTCTTGTTGTTGTTGTTGGATAACTTGTTGATAAGCTTGTTGTAAAGCTAAGGCATGTGCTTGCAATGTAGGAATAGGTGGTTGAGACATCTGTGATGGATTGGGGATGCTAATGTTCTGAGTGGGAAATGGATTGTTGATGAAGGATGAAGGGTTCCCTTGGTTTGAAATTCCTTGTAAGATGGTAGATGAAGATGGAGGAATGTAATTTTGAGGTCCCATTTGATTTTGCATGGTAAAGGGAACTGTGGGGAAAGATAAGGATGATGTCATTAGATTTTGTAATGGTAATGACACACTAGGACCTTGAGTCCATTGATTAAAAAGGTTCCCTTGTCCCATGTCTTGAGGATTACCTTGTGCCAAAGATGTAAAAAAGGGATTCATGATTAAGGTATTTCCTGGGTTGACAGAACTTGTAACCAAGGGATTTCTTTGAGATGGATTGATAATGGATGGGGTGGGTGTGCTTTGTGACACCAATGGTATAGATGAACCCATTGGAGGATTGGATAGAGATGTCCCCATCTGTGTTAAGGGGTGGCTCTATGGTATGGTATCGAAATGCCCTTGTGTGCTATTTTGAGATACTTGGTCTATACTGCTTTGTGTGATGGTGGACACACTTGTGGTACTCATGGGTGCGGATGAAGAAGGGTGTCCCCGATATATCAAAGTGGTTGTAGAATAATGAAGTTCAAGATGTGTGTATGGTTGTTTAGAAGCTTCAAGAACTGGAGGAGCACCAAAGGTAGGTGTCCAAGTGGTGGTTGGAGGTGGGGGATTAGTTTCAAGGGTGCCCACAAGTGCACTACTTTCAAATGGAAGAGTTAGACCAAAGTCTTGGGCAAGACTAGTTGCAAGAATAGTAGTGACTATTTGATTTAGCCCTAGTGATGGAGTTGTGGAGCTTTATGTCAAGTTTTGTGCAATAAAGGATGGAGAAATTGGAGCTACATTTTCAAATTCTTGATGTTCCATAATTTCCTCCCTAGTAAGTGATGAGTCCAACTTATGGCTCAATTTTGATAGGGTTTATTATAAATTTGTTTTTGTTACTATAGACTTTGACACTTGGTTATTGATATTTTCCATGTTATTTCCATAAATCCTTAAACCTTGGGCATAAGCTTATCCTTGTGACTTTTAATGACATTAACATGCTATGTGAATTATCTATGTTAATTTTACATGTGGTTGAATGGATGTTACTTTAAGGTAATTATGGATATGCAATTGTTTGTGCATGCTAATGTCATTATGCAGGTTCACATTAAGATGTTGACGTCAACAAAGCTTACAAAGTGGAAGAAACTCCTGCCAGCTGGTCAGTTGCTAAGAAAGTCAAAAAGATGGTCATTAAGAGGTCAAAGGAGGGGAAAATTTCAATGAAGGGAAACTTCCAATGGAGGGAAATTCCTAGTTCGAATGAAAGATTGTAACTACCTTTTAATGGCCATGTTTGTGCTAGAGTTGTTTGCTTTGACCAAATCTAGTGTATGCATATAAATAAATGGGAGTCAAAGTAGACCCTCTATATAATGGTCAGATGCCCCTTTTCATAAGGTTGGATGTTCTGAGATTGTACTTGTATTTTCCAGTTTTAGTAATATAGTCATATCGCTGAAATGTTGTAATCATGTTTTCAAGAAATAAAATGATATTCTGATTTGCTGCATCTGAGTTAGCTTAAGACTCACTCAAGGGGGGCCACTTGGTGAGAATTCCACCCATTTAGTTTAAAAGTTATTTTTTGTTCGGTATTAGTTTTAGTTTCAACAGTTATCTATTCCTGCAACCACTGGAATTTTGTTTTGTGACTGTTCCTACAGCCAAGGAAAACAAAGTACTTTCCTATCTGTTTGCTGAGATTTCCATTTCTATCATCCATTTCCAGTCCAGTTGTTGATTCCTAGTCTAGTTGTTGATTCATGCTCAATGCTTAAGTTGATTTCTTTCCAACATTTTATTTCCAGTTCTGTTTATTTTCTAGTTTATGGATGAATACAGTGGAGTCCTAGTGCACATACAGTGCTGACCCATTTCAAGTTTACGTCCCTGGGTTGACAATGAAATTCACCTTCATGATGAGTAATATAGCTACTTAGTGCAGATGTCCAATCTCTAAGTCACAACTCTAAGGTCTTAGTTATTAAACCATTAGAGGAGACCAACATTTTTGGCGCCGTTGTCGGGGATGGTGTCAAACTGGGAAGTTCTTTGGAGTCATTGATAGTTTCTTTCTTGCTTTACTATCTCTGAAGTTTGTTCTTGGCATACCCTTGATTTAGGAAAGTAATGACCTGCTATTCTTTCACCAATTCTTTGTGTGAGCTGGCTGGTACTAATTTGATATCGCATGCATATAGGTAGGAGAAGAGATGCTTATGGGAGATTCCTTCCTAATGACCCATTTCATCTAGTTGAGCTTCAAAATTTTCCAAGAGACGAAGAAGAAGAAGAGGCACATCCTTTTGCTGATGCATTTCCCAATTTGACCAGTTCTGAAAATTCCTCTAAAGACCAAAATCTGATTGAGAATCCATTTACTTTGGAACTCCATCAAGCAGGTATGGCTGATGCAAATTGAAATAGACCCAACTGATCATCTTTTCTATTCCCTATCACTCATCATAATGAAGTTGATAACCTCAAAAACATCCCTGCTTCAGTCCTTCCTATGTTCTATGGGATTTTCACAAAAGACCCTGACACCTTCTTGTTTGAGTTTGATATCCTCTACAAAAGCTATGACTATACTACTGATGCTCATAGGCTTAAGTTGTTTCCTACCACCTTGAAAGAAGTTGCATTAAGATGGTTTATGAGCTTAGGTAGGAATACTGTGGAGACTTGGGATGATACGAAAACAATGTTTCTTGAGAAGTACAAAGAATATTGTAGGGGCAGTGATATGAGATGATATGACATCTTTAAGATGCAACAGAAGGAAGATGAGAGTTTGGAGGACTATATTTCAAGGTTTCTATTTTTCCTGCAGAAATCTCCACATCATACACTCAATGAAGAGTCTCAAAAGCTGCTCTTCCTTAGAGGGATCAATGATAGCTACATTGATGCTTTGGACCTGATGGGAGGAGGAGATATCACCGAAGTTCCTTGGGATGATATTAAGAAGATATGTTAGAACTATTCCAGGGAAACTTCAAAGAAAGGAAGAGGTTACCAATCTTCTATGGGTAAATCATCCACCAATGGAGTTTCAAGGATGGAGATTACTCACTTGTTGGTAGATTTCAAGCAAGACATCATAAACAATCTGGCTACTCAGCTAGATACACTTCAAGCAAAGAAGAAACATGAGGAGGCACAGGCAATGTTGGCAGAATATTGCCCTCATTGCAGACAAAAGAAGGACTGCAGATGCAAAATGGTAGCTAACATTGATAGCAAGCAAATTCCACTTGAGTTCAAGCCAATTCAAGGTGATGATGATCAAGTCTACTACATTGCACAAAGGAGACCATGGGCCCCAAGACAAGGTATGCCACCAGATCCATTATCTTTTGTTGGGCCTTATTTCAATTCTTATGTCTGGTAATCAATGTCAACCCCCATACTTATCCAACTTTGGAGGATATCCACCTCAGCCTTGGAATATCCCTCTAAACACCTAGCCTAATCACCAAAACTCTCCACCCTAGTGGCAACAATCTCAAGGGAATTGGCAACAATTCTAGGGGAATTGGCAGCCACCTCCAGGAAACTGGCAACAGACATCTTAATGGAGGGGAGGACAACAATGGCCAAACCAAACAAGTAGTTACATGGAACCACCTCCACAACCTCATCAACTTGCTATAATGCCTCCTCCTACTAGCTCAGGTTCTATCACACCTAAACCTACTCAGTTTACTAGCTCAACCCACACCTAACCCAAATAACAAACCACAACAAAAACTAGTCTACTCTACAGATCCTAGTCAATTCCCTACATATGTTGTGAGTGTAAGTGACATTCATCTGCATTCAGGAACCACTCTGCCAACTCCTTCTACCCCTATCATCACCGAGCTTCCTGTGGAAGAAGAGGAGCATCAAAATGTCCCCATTCAACCAAGTGTGCCTAAAAATCTTGAACCGGTCTAGCAGTCTGATCAAGATCCACCATTTCCTCAAAGGTTAGAAGTTGTTAAACAAAAGGAAGAAAAGGAGGAAACAACCTTTGACATTTTGGATCAGTTGAAACACATATGTGTTAAGATACCTTTGTTTCAGGCCATAAAGATGTCCCCGTATATGGCAAAGCATTCAAGGAAGCATGCCTCAAAAAGCTAGGGAGGAAGAAGAAAGACCCCACTACCGTTCATGTGGTGGGACAGTTGACAGATATCATGCTTGGGAAAGTTACTGTTCCTAAATACACTAACCCAAATAGTCCTATGGTAGGAGTTGTTATAAATGGAATCCAAATAAAGAATGCTCTAATTGACTTGCGAGCAGCAATCAATGTGACGACTAAGGATATCCTACAACAACTGAATGTTGTAAATATGATACCTACTCCTATTGTCCTCCAGCTTACTGATAGTTCCACTGTCAAACCAGATGGTATAGTAGAAGACCTTGTTGTAACTCTAGACTCTTGGGAGTACCCAACAAATTTCATGATCCTTTCCCCTAAACCTACATTGGGAGGGTACCCCATCATTTTGGGAAGGCCGTGGCTAGCCACAAAAAAATGCTTACATTGGATATCGGTTAGGGGACATGACTATTTCTGATGGGAAAAGCACCAAAAATATTGTTCTCTATCCTCCTGCTCAACCATCCCATGATATGGATAACCCCATATGGCCACATGTTGGAGAAGAGGCCGAGGAAGTCAATTCAGTGGCACAACTCATGATGATAGGTAGAAGTCTTTTCACGTAGCTTCGGGATGAAGATGAAATGTTGTCCCACATAATTTAGAACCATTGTGAGGTTCATGAAGAGTCATCCACTCATGAATCTGGTTTCGTAGGTCTAGTGAAGACACTTTTGCCCGCTCTTCCTACAATTTAACTTCTTGCAGCAATTGATATGCTTCATACATTCTTGCCACACGAACTAAAAATTCCAAGCATTAGTGAAATAACCATGATTGAGTTAACCACACAAGTGCAAGTGTCAGAAGGGAAACATTTGAATATTAACAACAAGTTGAGTCAAGAGCAACAGTTGTCCCTGAAAAACCTATTGAAGACCCATCAACATGCATTTGCATGGAACTACCATGACATGAAAGGATTGAACCCCAAGCTCTATACTCAGGATATATATCAGAGATGACTGCACACCAGTAAGGTAGTCACAAAGGAGAATCAACCCTGCATTGAGGGAGATTATAAAATGGGAACTACATAAATTATTGGATGCAGGATTTATCTACCCTATCTCAGACAGCCAATGGGTGTCCCCATTGGTCATTGTGCCTAAAAAGGGAGGTAAATGGAGAGTTTGTGTTGACTCTAGATAACTAAACTCTTCCACCAAAAAGGATCATTTTCCCCTTCCTTTCATAGACCAAGTACTAGATTCACTTGTAGGTAAGCAATATTTTTCTTTCCTAGATGGATTTAGTGGTTATAATCAGATATAGATTGCACCTAAGGATCAAGAGAAGACAACCTTTATCTGCCCATGGGGGACTTATTCCTACTCAGTACTCCCATTTGGTTTATGTAATGCACCTACAACCTTTCAAAGAGCATTCATTAGTATATTTTGAGATATTTCAAATGACTGTATGAAGATCTACATGGATGAATTTATTACCTATGGTGCTGATTTTGCAGTAGCATTAGAAAATCTAAGGAAAGTTTTACAGAGATGTGAAGACCATAATCTATCCTTGAATAGTGAGAAATACTTTATGATGATGCAGGAAAGATTAGTCCTTGGCCACTACATCTCTCAAAGAGGAATTCAAGTGGACCCAACCAAGATTGAGGTGATTACAAATCTTCCTATTCCTGCCAAGAAAAAAGATATTAGAAGTTTCTTGGGACATGCAGGATACTATAGGCGCTTCATCAAAGATTTTAGTAAAATGGCAACACCACTATACAATCTTCTAACTAAATATTTTGAGTTCTAGTGGACCGAGGAGTGTGACAAAGCATTCTCTAATTTGAAAGCAACCTTAACCCATGCTCCTATACTCAAAGGCCCTAATTGGGAGATTCCTTTTCATATTCATACAGATGCATCTGATTATGCTATAGGAGCTGTATTGGGACAAAAAGAAGGAGCAATTGAGAATATAATCTACTTTGTCAGTAAAAACCTACAAGGGGCTGAGTTTAACTACACAGTGATAGAGAAGGAAATGTTGGTGGTCATCTATGCCCTTAACAAGTTCAGGCATTACATAACAAGATATTAGATCTTTATTCATATAGACCATGCAGCTATAAGATACCTCATGAATAAGCCCTTGATTTTAGGTAGGCTAGCAAGGTGGTTGTTGTTGATGTAGGAATTTGACATTGATATTGTTGACAAACCAGGAAAGGAAAATGTTGTAGTAGACTTTCTCTCTAGATTGACTACATCAAAGGACACTCAAGTCATTGATGACTCTTTCCCTAATGAAAATTTGTTTTCCATCAGTGTGCACACACCTTGGTATGCTGACATAGACAATTATCTGGTTATAGGGAGAGTTCCTCCTCATTTCTCTCCAAAAGAGAGAAGGGTGCTCATTGAGAAAAAAATTCTTTTCTCATGGATTGCAAGCTGTTTATTCTACACTGGACCAAATCATGTAATGAGGAGATGTGTAAGGGAGGATGAAACATATGATATACTATATGCATGTCACAATGAACCCTATGGAGGGCATTTTGCAACCAAGAGGACAACAATGAAAATTCTTATTACAGGATATTATTGGTCCACACTTCATAAGGATGCAGGAAAGTATACTAGGAAGTGTGATAGATGTCAGAGGATGGGTTGGCCAACTAAATCTGATGATATGCCTCTATACCCCCAGGTAGTCATCACTCCATTTGATAAATGGGGACTTGATTTTGTAGGTCCCATTGATCCTCAATCAAATGGAAAATCCTACATCTTGGTTTGTACTGACTATGTGACCAAGTGGGTGGAGGTTAAAGTTATGAAACATACTAGAGATAATAAAGTTGCAGAATTCCTCTATGAGGAAATATTCACACGTTATGGGGTTCCGAGGGAGATAGTGACAGATCAAGGAGCTTAGTTTACATCAACCCTTGTCACAACATTGGTCAATGAATATAATGTGAGGCATAGGAAATATACCCCCTATCACCCTCAGGCCAATTGCTAGTCTGAGGTGACCAATAGAGAAATAGAGGCTATCTTGACCAAAAAAACTGCTATTCATAGAAGAGATTGGGAAAATAGGTTGCCAAAAGTTGTCTGGGCTTATAAGACCACTTGGAAGACAACCACTGGTTTCACTCCTTTTGAATTACTGTATGGGAAGACAACCATAATGCCTATTGAGTTTGAGCATAAAAATATTAGGACTACACTAGATCTTGGGATAGACATATCTGAGGCACAAAAGGATAGAATCATGCAGTTGAACGCTTTGGATGAGATGAGAAAGTTATCCCTTCTCATACTAAGATAGTGCAAAATCAGAGGGTCATATGGCAGGATAGATACATAAAGGAAAAGAAGTTCCAACCAAGTGACTGGGCACTCCTTTATGACTCCAGGTATCAAGATAATTCAGGAAAACTACAGAATAGGTGGCTGGGACTGTATGATGTTGCAAAATTATTCCCCAATGGTGTTGTTCAACTCACAACCATTGACCCTATCAGATTCAAGTTCTTGGTCAACGGTCACTGTCTCAAGTTGTATCATAAACCAGCTTCCAAGCAAGAATTCATGCAACAATTTATTCAACACCAAACCTCTTAAATTCCTGTAGCCAAAGGAAGTGGACTTGTGTCCCTCCTTCTGACTAGTCAAGGTATGCATGCAATCACATCATAATAAAGATTTCCACTTTTGTGGGAATCTACTTCTCCATCAATAAATCCATCTGCCCATCCATCTCCATCTTTTCTCTCTCTTCCATAACTCCACCACCACTTTGCTTCACCGTCACTTCATTCCATCACCACTTTATTTAATTGCTTAATTGTAATTTTAAAGCAACCTGTACTTCCTTCCACATTTTTTGCAACGACACTCCAAGTTTTAAGGTACGTGTGAAACAACTTGTTATATCTTAATTATCTTAGATGCATTTATTTAATTATTGTAAATTAGTGTTGATATTTCACATAGCATATATTTGTACTCTGCCCTGTCACATCATCATTACTACCCAGATTGTGCAGACACATGCTCTAATTTAGGTTGGGGGGAGTGTCAACCCATATGTCCACATGTCATACATGTCAACAAATTTGAAATGAGCCAATTTGAATGATATAGTGAAATGACGGCTGTAGTGAAATGACGGCTTGCATGTGTGAAATGACACTGAATCGCCGCCATTTTTTTTTATGATACCCTTCATTTATGTTTCTTTATTTCCTTAGTCATAATCTTAAACATCACCAAAAAGGTAAATTTCATTTGACATTAGCGTTAGCACTACAAAGGAGTTGCAGGAAGAAGAAGGAATTGGATTTTCAAAGAAAGATTACAGGAAAGGAAATTTCACATAAGTGTTTGCTTGATTGTGGGTAGTTGAAACAATGGGAGGTCAGTTGATTAGAAATGAACCTATGGTTCATGATGTGATACTACAGGATGCACTTTCTCTGACCGAGTTCAGGAATTGTGGATGGTTGGACTACTTCTTGAAACTAGATAGTTTCAATGAGGATATTGCTTTAGAATTTGCACACTCTCTAACAGGAAGGCAATGGTAAAAGGGTTAGAGGTGATAGCTACTAAAGAGAGAATCGTAGAGGTAACAGGTTTGCCTGCTGATGGAGAGCCATTCCCTACTTCCAGAGATGTGAGGTTAGCTAGGGTAGAATTCACTTAACCTAGTGACCCTCCACTAGTTGTAGATAAGCAAGGGATGAGGAGAACTTCTCTGCCAGAGAAGTGGAAAAAAGTAGCCGTCTACATTGTCAAGTATATTACTTGTGAGGGCCACTAGTCATGCCTCCATTATGTGCATTTTAAGCTCCTGAACCATATGAGATGTGGAAAAGGGATAAACGTGCCTAATGTGCTGTATAACCTCCTTGCAATCATGGCAGCTGAAATGCAAAAAGGTAGGGATAATTCTATCTCCCATCATTGTTTAATAAAATTGTTAGTAGAAAAATCTTTACAAGAGGTGTTTGGTATGACATGGGAGGAATTTGTAAACATTGATCAGTTTAGACTAGAAAATGTGCAACCTAGAGGTCAACCTCAACCTCGTAGGGTTAGTAGGGGTGAGAGGGTTGTTAAAACCACTCCTAGAGCTTCAACCTCTGGTGCAAACCCTAGCTCAAACCATCCTGCAACCGAACAAGCTATAGAAATTGGCTCCTCTAAATCAGAACATTCAAATGAGGAAAGATCATCCTCAAAACTTGATGTTAATGTTCTTCCCAAAACCCCAATTTGAACTAGGGCTGCCATTAGAAGAGAGGAAGCACAAATGAGAGATGCAGAAATGAGGAAGGGGAAGGCCAATAAGCAAATGCCAGAGGAAATAACACCAAGCCCTAGGAAACAAAAGGACGATGACATTGGTCTTCCTACAACCAAAGAAAAATATAAAATCCCTCCTAAGAAATCAAAACTAGCTAGGCTAGCTGTTGATATGCCCCCAAAGAGAAGCTCTAAACTCAAGAGAACATTTAGGGAAGAGACAGAAGCCCCTATGGGGCAGATAAATGTTGAAGAAAAATATAGTTTTGAAGAACAAGAAAATATAAGATTAGCAGAGCTTGCTGCTATTGCATAACAGGTTGAAAATCAAGAGCAAGATGAGAATCAAGAACCACTACAACCTGAGCAAGATGAACAACTAGAATCATTGCAAATGGTGTTGTTTGAACAACAAGAATTAGTGCAAGGAAATATTTTGGTAGGAAAACATAAACCTCCCACTTTTTCATGGAATCTTGTAGCCCTAAACCTATAGAGTGAAATGCAAAGGAAAGAGGAGTGGAAAAAGGAAAAACACAGGCTACAAGAAGAAATCAAAAAGAAAAATATAGAAATTAAAGAAAAGAATGCAGAGATTGCTTCCTTGAAGGATAAAGTAGATAATGTGGTAACTTTAGTACCCCAAATGCTGGCATGAAGAACTCCCCCAAGAGTATATGCACTGCATTTGAAAGAGCGAAATATTTCCTTCAAGTTGTCAAGGATTGTTTTAGGTTTAAGTCCTTCTATTGACACTCCACATGAGTTTTTCTAGGCCTACCAATCTTCTCCACCTGAAGTTAAAAATCTGCTCTATGAATTATACTTACATAATTATGTTGTGCCCAATGATCATGATTGGAACCCATTACTGTACATTGAAGATATCCATTTATGGGCATTTATGTCATGGATCAAGAATGAAATTAGTTGGGGGCAGCAGTTTAGAACTTATAGGGAAAGGGAAATCCATATTCCCTTGCCTCTTAGAGCTGAATCCAGTAACCCTGCGGACATTTACCAAACATGGCACATAATTCTTTCTCGCCCAAGCTACAAAAATAGGATCATGCCTGTCAGGGAAGAAGCATACAAGGAATATGAGAAGGTAGCTACTACTACAAGGAAATCAGTAATGGGGTACTTATCATAGAGGTGGAATAGTTTGATAGATCAGTTGAAACAAGCTGAACCCCACTCCTTGCAAAATTATGCTGCAACATGCAAACAAACTAACATGTACATGCAGATTGGAAGGATGAACCAACAATATTGGCTTCCATTAACATTTTAGCCACCTACTCTGTTGTGGCCTATACCTGATTATAGATATTATCAGTATGACATAGCTACAAAAAGGCCAAGGTAGAACAGATTGGAAAACAAGGAAGGATTCTACTGGGACCCCACTTCAAACACTGCAGAGACTGATCTGGGACAATTGGCAGTTGTTGACTTCAGAGCATTGACTAGGCAAAGGAATAACTCTCCCTCTGTTGGAGGACCAACAAAACATTAGGCTGGGGGGAGATGATGAGTCTAATTTATGGCTCAATTTGATAGGGTTTATTATAAATTTGTTGTTATTACCATAGACTTTGACACTTAGTTGTTGACATTTTCCATGTTATTTCCTTAAATCCTTAAACCTTGGGCATAAGTTTATCCTTGTGACTTTTAATGACATTAACATGCTATGCGAATTATCTATGTTAATTTTACATGTGGTTGAATGGATGTTACTTTAAGGTAATTATGGATATTCAATTGCTTATGCATGCTAATGTCATTTTGCAGGTTCACATTAATATGTTGATGTCAACGAAGCTTGCAAAGTGGAAGAAACTCCTGTTAGCTGGTCAGTTGCTAAGAAAGTTAAAAAGATGGACATTAAGAGGTCAAAGGAGGGAAAAATTTCAATGGAGGGAAACTTCCAATGGAGGGAAATTCCTAGTTTGAATGAAAGATTGTAACTATCATTTAATGGTCATGTTTGTTAGTTGAGAAAATCTAGGGAGTGTGTTGTGCTAGATTTTTCGTTGGGGCAAGTCTACTTTGACCAAATCTGGCGCATGCATAACTTCTTCCCTCTCTTTTCTATGCTTTCAATAAATGAAATCCTCCTATTTTGTTGGACTCGACTGCCTAGGTAGTTAGGGTTAATTATAATTTTTTCCCTCTATAAATAATGGTTAGATGCCCCTTTTCATAAGGTTGGATGTTCTGAGATTGTACTTGCATTTTCTAGTTTTAGTAATACAGTCATATTGCTGAAATGTTGTAATCATGTTTTCAAGAAATAAAATGATATTATGATTTGTTGCATCTGAGTGAGCTTAAGGAAGACTCACTCAAGGGGACCCACTTGGTGAGAATTCCACCCATTTAGTTTAAAAGTTATTTTCTGTTCAATAATTAGTTTCAATTTTAGCAGTTGTCTGTTCCTGTAGCCACTAGAATTCTGTTGTATGACTGTTCCTATAGCCAAGGCAGATAGAGTAGTTTCCTATCTATTTGTTGAGATTTCCATTTCTATCATCCATTTCTAGTCCAGTTATTGATGCCTAGTGTAGTTGTTGATTCATGTTCAGTGCTTAAGTTGTTTTCTTTCCAACATTTTATTTTCAGTACTATTTCTTTTCTAGTTTATGGATGACTACAATGGAGTTCTAGTGCACATACAATGCTGAACCATTTCAAGTTTACGTCCCTAGGTTGACAATGAAATGCACCTTCATGATGAGTAAGATAGCTACTTAGTGCAGATGTCCAATCTCTAAGTCACAACTCTAAGGGATTAGTTATTGAACCATTAGAGGAGGCCAACAGTAAGTTAAAATGGATTATTCATGACGTCTTCGATCTCATATGGTCTTGAAGGAGATGACGGTTGTTGTGATGGGGTAATGTGACTTCTTGGATCAAATTCTAAAGGATTTGGATCACTTGAGGTGAATGTAACTTTGGATTTCTCCATGATTCTCTTGTGTTGTGACCTCATTTTTACCATAAATTTCGTGTCACCTATGGGAGAGTTGTGTTATGATTTGTGATGTTTGAACTCTCTAGCTGACTCAGATCTAGGCAAAAGGGATGCTCTAAGTCTTTTTGAAGCAATGATGATAATGGGGGGTGAAAAGGTGGGTGATGTGGGAAGTGATCTTTGCAAACGTTTTGAGACAACATTTTTGACTTGAGTTTGATATTTTGATGTTAGGATAAAGGATGTTTATGAACTTGGAAATCTTTAGGGTAGACTCATGACCGTCAAGATAAACTAATTCAAAGATGATAAATAACTTCACTAAATGCATAGAAAATGATACATTTCACATGCAACATAGCCAAATTAGGGGGTTGGTTTGATAGATGTTCAAGTCACAAAGTGTTGGTGTATTCAATTTTTTTGCAAAGATAGGTGAAGTGGAGGATGAAATTTTGATGAAAGGGGTGGATGAGATTTTTGAACCAATGTTGACTTAAATTGAACCTTTGTTTCAACAAGACCAAGGTAGTGAGAATGATGCTAGACCTCTAAAGTTTTCAAATCCTAAAGAGTATGGATATGGGTATATAAATCTGTTTGGTTCCTCCTAGCTCGAGCATAATGGTTTCTCAACAAGAGATTGCAATTGTGATAAATTATTAAGGCCCACTTCCTACTGAATTTGGAATTACGATACCTACGTCTGTAATGGTGAGCTGTAGATCTTCCCCTATGGATTTTTATTTTGTGATAGATCATTTAGGGAAGTTCAAGGTCATGATTATGTGAGAAATTGGAAACATTGGAAAAGTTAAAGATTCTAACAGTAATAGAAGGAATACAAGTTTCGATTGTGTCTTGAAGCACATTTGTAAAAGTTGTATACCAACCTAGTTTTGGTTTTGTGAAGTGCCCAAAGATGTTTCTTGAGAGCTTTTGGACTAAGATGTCTAAGTCTACAATGACGACCTATAGACCTTACTTTAGGGATCCTGACTTTACGTGAGATCATTTAGAAACAGTTTAAGTTTATGGAAGAAAGGAATATATTTATTGCCACAGTCTCCCAAACCTTAGAACAAGGGCTTTACGCATCATAAAGATACTGGGGGTGAGCTATCATGTGTTGCTTCCCATTGATTGCAATTTTCATTGCAACCACACATTTATATAATGGTTTGGAAGAGCTTGGCTTTAGTTGTTATCGCTTGGTCGTTCCCTCCTTTCAAAGCGAGGAAGTAGGCCCTCTAAAGATAAACAATAGCGAGGAAGTGCATCCCTAGTTCGATCATCTTCATTTGTATGAACAAAGAGAGAACACATGCCATGTCTTTTTCTCACACTCGCAAGGGGGTTCAGTTTTAATCCAAATTGAAAGATGTAGGTGATTATACAAAGTGTTAAGGAATGTTTTTGTTTCTCAAGATTGTCGAATGACACGAGAGAATTGCATACACATTCAATAAAAATGTTGTAAACCACAAAACGTGACAAACAATTGTATATTTTAACCCTTAAGCTAAGATGACTTCATTTTATGCACCAAACGAAATATGAAGTTGCTTTGTTCAATTTTAAACCCAAAAGACAATGATGAGATGAGGGTTCAATTTTAGTCCCATTTGAGTGTTCATTTTAAACCTAATTGAAATCTAGTGACGTCCTACAACAAAAAGTAGAAAGCATAAAAATTTGGGTTAACATTGCCCCAAAAGCATCAAACGCTTGTTACAATTATAGAATTCCAAGATAAGATGGCTTTCTTCACTTTAGCTCCATGCCATCCAACCTACAAAACCTTGTTAGTCTAACAACCAAAACAATGTTAGAAGTGCATTAGTGATCTTATGAATCAACAAAATTAAAGCACATGTCCAAAAAATGATCATAAAACTTCTTACCCTGGTTGGGCATCACTGAACACGATAGTGTTAGGATTTGAAATATGGGCATTGCTCTGGTGAATTTGGGCATCGCTCTGTAGAAAAAATAGAGAGCACGATAGCGTCAAGATTTTGTCGGGCATCACTCTAATGAATTTGGGGGCATCATCATTTGAAGTCTTCGATACCTCTATATTAAATCGACGTCACTAGATTTAAATCAGTGGTAGTGCATTTAATTAGCGTCAGTGTTTCATATTGCAATAGCATCGCTATATGGTGATGCTCTTCAAAGGGTGTTGTTGTTTATGATTTGGGAATCACTGTACCTTGCAAAACAACAAACAAACAAAATTTGAGCTAAAAACTAGTTAAATTAACGATTTTCCCTCCTTCTAGTGCCAGAATGTGGACTGAGGATCGTTAGTGTGGGTCGATTATGCTTGATCCATGATGAATCGAAGCATAACTTAGCCACTAAGCCTCAATCACAAAAAAGATCATTCAAATTGAAAGTTAGACTAAGCATTTATTAAAACTAAAAATTATAAACCACTAAAACAACTAAATTCCTACTCTAACCCATTTGAAACTTATCCTGTTTTGGAATTGGTGTTGTGTTGATGTAGAATGACCCTTTCCCAATCCTATGATTAGTGAGCATGTTTGAATCGATTCTATGGAAAATAATCAATGAAACCATTGTGATAAGTGGATGAAAACTTGATTTATGCTAAAATTAAACATGATGCAAACTAAATTAACATGATTTTATACTAAAAATGACCTATGTAATTGCTAAGCTAATTCTAAGCTAAAAGATGGAAACCCTAATTTATATACAAATTAAGATGGATGCATGGAAGCCATTAATAGAAGTATTAAGCTATTATGCAACTAAAAATGAACTAAAATTAGCTAAAAGTGAGTAAATTGAGAGTGCGAGTGTAAGTGAATTCCACAACATAAGTTTGCAATTGAAATATGGATCCATTTGTCTCCAAATAGTGACCTATTTATAGGAAAGAAAATAAGAAATGGAGGGTTGAGATCGAAAAGATCAATCAACGGTCAAGGATGGAGGAAAAGAAGAGGCATGAATCATGGATTCTTATCAACGGATGAGAATGTATTATGGGTTTTAATCAAGGGCTCACATTTGCTCCAAAAAAACACACTTTTGACCTACTCACACAGGTCAAAGGTGACTTTTCCAAAAGGTTAAAGGTTTAGCTTGCTCAAGAAGCCAAGTGAGTTGATTGGAGGAGAGAGAATATTCTTTGGAATATTCTCATGGGTGAGGATAAAAGATATTTTTCAAATTAAAAGAAAGTTTTAATTGTGCAAAAAAGGGATAAGGAATATTCCATGGGAATATTCCCCTTTTTAGAGGAAAATTAGTTTAATAATGCAATTAGGGGATTGAAGAATTAAAAGTGATATTCATTAAATAATTTAATGAATGGGGGAGAGATGAAATGATATTTAAATTAAATAACTTAGGGTTATTTAATTAAATAAGATGAATTAGGAAATTAAATTAATTTTTTTGATCTATTTAATTTAATGAGATGAAATGTTAGTGTGAAAGGGGGTGAATTAAACCGATTTGAATTAATTAGGTTAATAACCAAAAATGATGCAATTTATTAATTAGCTAGGCTAACTCGATTAATTAAGCGAAAAGATGATGGGTTCAAAGAGGAAATGATGTTAGTAAATCTTATTCGAGTGTATGATATCATCTAGGACATTTTTTGGTGTCTACAGGAATCACCTACAAAATATCTTGCAAATCAGAATTATCCACCATAGGCATTTTAGGAAAGTTTGAGAAGGAAACAAATTCCTTAGCAAGATCCTCCTCCATGTTTAGTCTTATTCCATTAGTAGTATCTAAGAATCTAATCTTGTTTCTACATTTGTGTTTTAAGGTGAATTGATGAAAAAACTTTGTATTTATGTCTCCTTCCCTCAACCATTGAAACTTTGATTTATGTTTCCATAAAATCTCTTCTTTTTTATTTATTTTATACCATTGAGATCTAAGGTTCCTTTCTTGGTTATAGATATTTTAATCAACATTTCCCAATTCCATCAGATCTTGAATCTCTTTAATTTTTAAGCTAAGAGCTTATTTTGTGGTAAAAATATTCCCAAACAAATACTTATTCCATCCCTTGACATTTTCTTTGACTTTCTTCAGCTTCTGAGTTAGATGATACATGGGAGTACCATCACTAGGAGCCTTCCACCATTCTCCAATCAAGGATTTGAAGTTCGTATGAAGAGACCACATAATTTCATATCTGAAAGGAAAAGGTCCTTTAGCAACTTTATCCTCCCACCCAAGGAGGAGAGCACTATGATCCGAGCCATTCTTGGGGAGAGCCATAAGAGTGAGGTTCTGCAAAATGTTCCAATTCGAGGAAACAAGTAAATGATCCAGTTTAATTTGGATTAAATGACTACCCTATCTTCTATTAGTCCATGTAAAAAGAGATCCATTCAAAGGGATATCCATAAGCCCCACAGAGTTGAGGAAACCAGACAAATCCATCATGCTATCTGAGAAATTAATAAAGCCTCCACATTTTTCTGAAGGATACAAAGAGGAATTAAAATCCCCTCCCAACATCCAAAACTCTTCCTTTCTATTGACAATAATACCCTCAAGAAAGTTGCAGAGATCTAATCTATCTAGGCATAAGTTAGGACCATAAATATTAACCAAATTCCACATGATCGAGGTAATTTAATATCTTCCATAGAAACTATCAGACAATTTCTATTGCAAAAATTTAGCCCTCTAGAAAGCCTAGCAGGGTTCCAACAAGTCACAATCCCACTCGAGCCACCATCAGCATCACTTACTTCAAAATTAACACTAGGCCAAAGCCACTTGATCACTTTTTCAAAATTCTCTCTTTTAATTTTAGTTTCCAAGATTAGGAGAACATCCGATTTCACATCTGCCAAATAGGATTTCAACAAATGTTATTTGTAGGGGCCATTAAGTCCCCTCACATTCCAAGACAATAAACACATAGGAGCAAAAGGAACAATAGTATCACCTTGATACTACTAAGGTTTGGGAGAGGGTCTCCCTCTACTTCTTTATAGATTTACTCCTAGCAAGTGAGTCAAGAGTTCTCTATTTTTTAGAAGCCACATTTCTTCTTGTATCTTTGTTCCTTGATTCTTTTAAGGGAGGTTTTCCCAATTTGTTATTCCCTCCCACACCTGATTTATTCTTCTTCCTTGATTTTGTATTTATTTGATTTCACTCTTCATCCACAACACCCTCTTTTTGGGGGGAACCAAAGTTCAACAAACTTTTCTTGTCTTCTTGATTGTTTTCATTCTCTTGATTATCTTTTGGCATTTGAACCACCACCGAACCCAAACCAACTTGAGAGAGCTTAGGGGAGGAATTCAATAACCGTTCCATCTAGATGTCTAACTCACCTTACTCTAGGGTTTCCTTTTGTTGTTCTTGAGATTTGAAGCCAACTTCCTCCATTTCATGTGATAACTTTTGTAGATTATCAAACATTTAATTCTCATTTTTTGGTTTGAGGTACTTCTCTAGAGAAGGGGAAGAGGAGAACCCTTCAAAAACAACCCCTAGAATGACCTTTTCAGAAATGTCAAGGAAAGTGTACTCAATCAGAGATTGACCCTCATCCCCAACCAAAATTTGAGAAGGCATTGACACCTTATCAAAAAGCAACAAAGCCGAGTTAGAGCTTGGAGTAATAGGCTCCTTTAACAAGGTCATGGGAGCATCATTTTTCAAGGGAGAGCACAACAACATGCCTGACTGGGTTTTCTTAGGTTCAAGAGGGAGCTTTTTACAAGAATCTTGTAAATGTCCACATTTATTGCTCCCCTGACAAGAAACCATAGCCTTTTCATATTCCAACGGTTGAACCCATCTACCAAATTTTGATTTTAAAGTCACAGTGGTGGGAAGAACTGTATTAAAACCAACATTTACACACATTCTAGCGTATACTAGTCATGACTTGAGAAGGTCACTTTATCCATCATAACCAAGGTACCAAAGGAATCAACAATTCCTTTAAAAACATTTTGTTGCCATAATGCCAAGGGTAAACCATGGAGCCTGACCCAAGTTACAGCCACCTTACCCAAGTCTGCTGAGGCATCAAAGCCCGAATTCCACTTACATAGGGAAAGAATATTCTTCAAGCCTTTATCAAAGGCCCAGGGGCCTCCCGTGAGGACTTTGATCATATCCTCAGGGATAACAAAAGTAAATACAAATAATCCTTTAGGCATAACACTGATTGAGACACTACCCTTGAGATTCCAAGTGTTAGTGGCCCACTTATGTAGCTAGTCAATATTAGTGTATAGGAGCAAATTTGCACCCCTTATGCAAATTCCCCTTTACACAACCTCACCTTAGAAAATCAAATCCGAAGGCGAAATTCCACATCACCCAACTGCCTTTCTTTTACTTGGCATCTGTTTGTTGTGTCGATGAGAGAATATTTGTAAGGAACACCTGCGCGACACGTAGACATCTGCACAATGCATTGTCGTCCCTAATGGATTCCTATGTCTGAAGTCGACAGAGGCATTACATGATTGGGGATGAATTGTAATGTCTCTCTTCGACCAATCAACCTAAAAATGCCTTATTCTTCCTCATTCTTCCTTCAAATTGATCCATTCTTCATTCAATCCATCTCTTGGCATCTTCTAAGCACTTCATTTCACTCTCTAGCATTCACTTCACTTTCAAGCAACACTTCAACACTCCATTGTAGCAACAACACTCCATCAACTCCACCTAGCAAGTGTGAGACAAGCTACAAAAGCATGGGATTGGAGTCTTGCGAGACCTCCTTTCATCATAGTTGAGGCTGTGGTGGCCTTGCCAAGTCCACATTATCCTCCATTGGCTAGTGAGATTTTGGGTGGGCATGGTAACGTCTCGCTCCTCTCCTTTTTGATTTGGTTGTGTAGCATTTTATCGTTTTGTAGTGTTTATTGCAATATCTACTTTCTTTACTTCTTTATCACATATTTCTATCTCGTTGCTATCTGGCTGTCCGTGGAGGTGGAAACACCAAATCGGGGGTCTGATTGAGGCAGACCCCTATACACCCCCACCCTTTTCCCCTCTTTCTTGTGTGTAGGTGAACGTGCATTTGGAGCTAGTTGGCGAACTGGTACCTTGGTGAGATCTTCTTCGTCACCCTTATTTTTATCTATCTACTCTATCATCTTTGTTTGTACTTTTCATACTTTATTGTTCTATTTTGTTCGTTTAAGGATAACTAGCTAGGCTGTTAGTTTGTTTTTTGGTAGTTTATATTTTACTTTCTATCCTCTGGCCGTATGGATGCCAGTGCGCCTGAGAGATGCCAACACACCGTGTTGTCGTCCTGGAACTACACTGCTGTCCTCAGATAGAGAGCTATCTGAGGTACAATATTGACTTTGAAAACCAACTCGCCTAGCCTAAACTTGGATTTTGGGTCAGAAAGGTGATTGAAGTACTTTATAGTGCTCATCATTCTCAACCCCTATACGAAACACTCAGGTGATCCCATAATACTGGTTTACATTTTTTGGCCAAACTGGACATTGAACTGAATTTATTAAAGTAAATCTTCACTTTCGGGCACCTATAGCGGCTAAACTATGAGGAATTTGAAGATGATGCAAACTAGTGATTTGCGACATTTTTTTCTATAGATTCTAAATATATTTTTTTCAATTTTTTTTGAATCATATTGCACTTATTTTTCCATATCTTTCGAAAACTAGTTTTTAACAGTAAACACCATTTTTAAAGAGTGATGTTACTGGCTAACATGTATAACTTTTTTTCTATGAAGTATAAAATTCTATTTTTTTGAATTTAGATTTGTAACTATGATATATAGTGCATGTAATTGGTTTCATAGCATTTCATTGAATTTTTTTTTCTCAATTAAGTTTCAAAGTCAAACTAGTTACAATTTAGACATGATTATTGGCTAAAACGTAACCTTCTTTTTGTATGTATCGAAATTCAATTATTTTTTTGTTGGATCAGGACATCAATATCTAGTGCACTAATATTTTTCAAATAATTTTCTATTTTTTCACATGTGCAAAACAAAGAGCTTGATTATCGGTGAAAAACCTACATTCACAAGAAATAAAAAATAAATATAATAATCAAATTAAATTTATTTAAAATTATACTTTTTGGGAAGCCTATAATAAGGACTACATGCTTACAAAAAATAAATTTAAAATGAATTCATTTGATCCCCCAAAAGGTAAATCAAAAGTGGTTTTTTATCAGCATTTTAATAGGTGTAAAGGAGACTCTGTTATAGGCTTCTATCCAAGGGGGTTTGATCTAAGGTGGTTTGAATAAACCCTCTTTACTTGGAATCCTCTAAATGGAACTTTTTAAGGCTTAAATCATTATATTTTCTAAAAATATGCGATTTCAACAAAAATCAAGATCTCCCAAAAATTGTAAACAAGTATTGTGGGATCACCCACCCCTTTAGAGTGAGGTAAGTTAGGGAAACCCTCCACTCTCGGCTCTCCGTGACCTGGAGCCTTGATATGGTTGGTCCCCCTCTCTTACAATTAGGATGAGCAACAAAGAACTTTCCAACCAAAGACAAATTCAAACCCTCGATTGCATCATTCAGGATTACATCTAGGACATCCACTTCATCCCCCTCCATAGTGCATAAAGCAGAAAAAGACGCAGGGGAACATTAGTCGAAACCTTCCCGCCCACGAGCTTATCCACATACGACATAGGGTCCTCGCCCATCAAAAATGCATCCTTTCCCTTAGGATTTGAAGCAGGCGATGCTCTAGGAGTACCTTCTATTCCCCAAAAGGCGAAGGAGAGGAGGCAGTTTTTTGAGGAGTAGAGTGCATAGGTGGGGGAGCCCTGTTGGGGCCCTCGCCATTCTGGATCATTAGGAAACATAGGATCACAAAAAATTGAAAAAAGGAAGCGTGGAGGAGTCGAGTCAAAATTTACCTAAATGAATTTTTTGAACTCTTTCTGATTTAATTTTAGATTTTATATGACATAATATAGATTTATCAATGCAATCCTAAATTATGTCTACTCTTTTCAATGTAAAATGCAATGTAAATTTTCACTTTTTCATTACTTTTTATGATGAATATGCATGTAAAAATGATAAATGCAAACAAACATAGATCACACTTAGCTTTTAAAATGATATGCTTCAGATTTCAAAAGGTTTAAAGTGTTTGAAATAATCAGGTTCACCAAAATATTTGATTGGGAAAATGGATCTAGGGTATAAACCACATTCATTCCAATTTTTGAGGATTAGAAATGATCTCAAATCCACTTGACTACAAACCTAGTAGGAAGAGTCAAAGTAGTGGATCAAGGTTCTAATCTTTATTTTTTGTTTTGTGTGTTGTGGTGTTTGATGTTGTGTTGATTGATAAATTGATTAAATTTGAAGATGTAATGATGTTCCTAGGTAGATTATGAAAATGCAATAGTCTATTATGATTTTTGAGAAATTGAATGAAATAATATAGAAATAAAATCTAAAAATGCAAAAGGAAGACATAGAGGAACCTAGGGTATAAATTTGGTGTATATTTATCTGGTCTAGGGCGTTATGTGACCTAGACTATTCTACTTTTTTGCAAGATATGAAATCATAGGCATGAGGTCCCTAGTTTGTGTATACACTGAAAAATGTCCCAAGTCTGTGAGCGCCATTTTTCTTGGTCGTTATCTTTCGATAATTGAATAATTTTAATTATTCAATTATGTTCGATCATATTAATTAAATAATTTTTAATTATCTAATTAATTCACCTTCTCATTTCTATCCTGATCAATTAAAATTATTTAATTGTGTCACTAATATATCCCCTTCTTCTATAATTAAATAAATCATCATTTATTTAATTATTTCTCTCTAGTCAGTTAATAATTTATTATTTGACCTTTTATTCTTCCATGATTAAATAATTACTGAAATTATTTAATTCCTCTCTAATTTCCATCTTCCCATTTAATTCAATTGTTTAATTTAATTAAATGCTCATTTTTCATTTTCCCCAAATAAATAATTTATTTGCCACTTGTCCCTTTCCTCCCTTTTTGAATAAATAATTTAAAATAAATTATTTATGCACACCACCTAGTCAAAGATGTCCTATCATTAACCCCTGTCATAGCCTTCATTGTTGTCATAGCTATTAGACGTCATAGCCATCAACATCATACCTGTCATGATTCCTCCAAGAATGACATATTCTTGGTGCATCAATTCTGGACCATTGATCTTGGCATTTTTTTTTGAGACTCAATCTCAACCATCCATTCTATAACCTCCCTCTCATGCATCCTCATCCATTGATCTTGGAATCCTTCTAGAGGATTAATCTCAGCCATCCATTCAAAAGGTTGTCTATAAAAGCAACCTTCCTCCATTTTCAACTTAACAACTATTTTTCTCCAACTTTCTACTTACTATTTTGTAAGTATTTGCACATGTGAAACAACAAATATGAGGGAAAAGATTGCAAAAAGGAGAAATAGGAGAGAAAGGGAAGTGATTCAAGATTCTAGCATGGGAAGTATTGTGATTTCATGTTTTATTTTCCTTATGCTTTCATTGTTTTCTCTTGTTTAGGTGTGGTTAATGGTCTAGAGGTGTTAGTTGTCATTATTCTAGGCTAGAAACTAAGAAACCCCATCTTACATTGGTGAACCCGATGTAAACATTGTTTTTTACAATTTTTTCGTATGAATTTTACTTGTTTTTGCAGATTTTGGGTATAGAACGATGCAATTGTTAAGTGCAACGACACATTTTCTGAGAAGTGATGCATCTATCAAATGCAGTGACACACTTGTCCAGAAATGACACATCTGTAGAAGGCACCCATAGGCAGGAGAATTTGAATTTAAAAACACGATGCATTTGCCATAGTGTGACACAACACAATGACACAACTGAAGAAAGGAGTGACACATTTGTCTGCTAGGTAAAAAGTTTATGATCTTCTGTTTGCAGTGTGTGGCTTTAGGTTGGGACTCCCAAAAATGCTTCTTGGAGCAACAAATTTTTTTTGAGTCCTTTAGTTTTTTTAGCTCTATTTGAGTTCAAGTTAGTTTAATCTCTTTGCTTTCATTTTTAGTTTAGTTGTTGGATTCTGGTTTTGGTTTGGTGCTAACACCTTTTTGGTGCTAACTTGGAGTTTGTGCAAATTTCTCGTTGGTCCAAGATCTTTCTTTGAGACTACTAACAAGTGGTTTTGCAGGTTCGAATGTCCAAGGATTATATTTTGAAATCACTTTGCTTGTTTTAGATTATAAAACATTTCATTTGGTGCTTAAAATGAATGATTTTATTTCTCACATAGATTTAATAAGAGGGTTAAAAACACCATGTCTTAGTGTTTGAGGGTGGTAGGTATTATGCTCTCACCTTGTGCAAACTCAGTGATCAGAAAGCTAGACCCATTTGATTTTATGTTCACCCATTAGAGGGCCTGCCTTAAAGGGAAAAAGTACTCAACCTAGGGGAATGACCCAAGCGATAACGGGCTAAATCCAAGTCCTTCCGAACCGCTATATAAATTTGTGATTGCAAGGAAAGTTTGCAATCAACGGGAAGTGGAAATGATAGCCCTCCCCCAATATCTTTATGATGTGAAAATCCCTTGTTCTAAGGGTTGGGAGGCCTCCTGAAGGAGTTTATAAAATTACCTCCTGAATTGGATGCCCTTACTAAAAACCTCTTGTTTGTAGTGGCCAAAATCCCTCTATTTGCTAGTGTAGGAGGTTGGACCTCTGAAGCTATCCCACATTCTCATGGTTCACTGTAGAGATAGAAAATTCTGGGAGGTCATGACTCGAGCATTTGGAACTTGGTATGCCTGTAGAAGTGAGTGCCATGGAGGGGAGCTAGTGCTACCAAGTTCCTAGGCTATTCGCTTTGAATAAGCGTGGCTGGAGAAATCCAAGTGGGAATTCAACAAATATTATCCTTGCCAACCTTAGGATTGTGCTTGTATTCTTTAAAAATCAAACACTTTCACATCAAAATAGTCCTAAAAATGTGCTTGATACTATCTGATGTGTTTTCTAGCCATATTTCATCAGAAACTATCAAAAAATTGGATTAAAACCATTGAAAAATATCAAAACTGTCAAAAACACCATTCTGGAACCGCACCTGTTAGACACAGACCTGCAATTGTCATTGTGAACCGCAACTGCCAGTTGAAAGACTGTAATTGTCATTCTGAAACACATTTTTTTAGAAATAGAGCTGCATCTGACAACCCGAGCTACAATTGTGAAACACATCTAATAAAAATTGAGCCACAATTGTCTACTAAACAAAATTTCCTAAAATCTATGTCCAAAATCTGATCAAAACTAGTTTACAGTGACCTTTGTCTGATAAACTAGAGACCTACAAGCTTGTCCAGCTTATTTTAGCATCTCCATTAGGAAAACATTGTATTGTAGGTTGCATTCCTTCATCCCTTGCATTGTACAAATTAGACTTTGATCCTTAGGTTGCATCTAAACCTTCAGATTTTGAACATAGGGAGACCTTTGAGCTTTTGAAAATTCTTGGTTACTTATTCTATTTGTCATTGACCATTGTCCTTGTCATTGTCACTTTGTCAAGTTGAGTCTTAGTCTTGTGTCTTGGTCTTGGTTGTCCTCTTATGGTCAATGACATTTAGAATTTGTTGCCTTGGGTTCACATTAGCTTGAATGCCACCCTTTGTTTAAAATTTTAGGATTCCTTTGCATTAGATCACCTGTTGGCATCCTCTAATGGTTCAATAACTAAGCCCTGAGAGTTGTAACTTAGAGATTAGGCATCTGCACTAAGTAACTATCTTACTCATTATGAAGGTGCATTTCATTGTCAACCAAGGGACGTAAACTTGAAACGAGTCATCACTATATGTGCACTAGGACTCCACTGTAGTCATCCATAAACTAGAAAAGAAACAGTACTAAAAATAAAATGCTGAAAATAAATTAGCATAAGCACTGAGCATGAATCAAATACACCGGGCATCAACAACTAGACTAGAAATGGATGACAAAAATAAAAGTCTCAGCAAACAGACAAGAAACTACTATGTTTTCCTTGGCTGCAGGATTAGTCACATAACAGAGTTCCAGTGGTTGTAGGAATAGACAACTGTTGAAACTGAAACTAATTACTGAATAGAAAAATAACTTTTAAACTACATGGGTGGAATTCTCACCAAGTGGGCCCCCTTGAGTGAGTCTTCCTTAAGCTAACTCAAATGCAACAAATCAGAATATCATTTTATTCCTTGAAAACATGATTACAACATATCAACAATATGACTGTATTACTAAAATTGGAAAATGCAAGTACAATCTCAGAACATCCAACCTTATGAAAAGGAGGATTCCATTCAACTCCAACAAAATAGGAGGATGCCATTTATTGAAAGCATAGAAAAGAGAGAGAGGAAGCTATGCATGCATTAGATTTGGTCAAAGCAGACTTTCCCCAACAAGAATCCAACACAACACACTCCCTAGATTTGCTCAACTAATAAACAAGACCATTAAAAAGGTAGTTACAATCTTTCATTCGAACTAGGAATTTCCCTCCATTGACCTCTTAATGACCATCTTTTTGAATTTCTTAGCAACTGACCAAATGGTAGGAGTTTCTTCCACTTTGCAAGCTTCGTTGACATCAACAACTTAATGTGAACCTGCATAATGATATTAGCATGCAAAAACAATT
This sequence comes from Sequoia sempervirens, assembly GCA_007258455.2. Lineage (NCBI taxonomy): Eukaryota > Viridiplantae > Streptophyta > Pinopsida > Cupressales > Cupressaceae > Sequoia > Sequoia sempervirens. The sequence goes on along the minus strand of VDFB02327781.1, from coordinate 194,126 downwards.
GCATATCCATAATTACCTTAAAGTAACATCCATTCAACCACATGTAAAATTAACATAGACAATTCACATAGCATGTTAATGTCATTAAAAGTCACAAAGATAAGTTTATGCCCAAGGTTTATGGATTTAAGGAAATAACATGGAAAATGTCAACAACCAGGTGCCAAATTCTATATTAACAACAACAAATATATGATAAACCCTATGAAAATTGAGCCATAAATTGGACTCATCATCTCCCCCAACCTAATGTTTTGCTGGTCCTCCAGTAGAGGGAGCACTATTCCATTGCCTAGTCAGAGCTCTGAAGTCACCAACTGCGAACTATCCTAGATCAGTCTTTGCAATATCTGAATTGGGATCCCAGTAGAATCCTTGCTTGTTTTCCAATCTGATCCATCTTTTCCTTTCTGTAGCTATGTCATACTAATAGTATCTATAATATGGTACAAGCCATAGCAGAGTAGGTGGCTGAAATGTTAATGGAAGCCAATAATGTTGCCTCATCTTTCCAATTTGTATGTACCTAGCACATCGTCTACATGTTGCAGCATAGTTTTTCAAAGAATGGGGTTCATCTTGTTTCAATTGATCTGTCAAACTATTCCACCTCTATGATAGGTACCCCATTACTATTTTCCCTGTAGTGTCAGCTACCTTCTCATATTCTTGATATGCTTCTTCTCTAACAGGCATGATTCTATTTTTGTAGCTTGGGCGATAAAGAATTCTGTGCCATGTATAATAAATATCTGAGGGATTACTGGATTCAACTCTGAGAGACAAAGGGGTATAAAGTTCTCTTTCCCTGTAAGTTCTAAACTGGGCCGCCCATAGCTAATTTCATTCTGGATCCAGAACATAAATGCCCTTAAATGGATATCTCCAATGTATAGTAATGGGTTCCAATCATGATCATTAGGCACAACATAATTATGCAAGTATAATTCACACAACAGATTTTTAACTTCAAAAGGGGAAGATTAGTAGGCCTGGAAAAACTCATGTGGAGTTTCAATAGAAGGGCTTAAACCTAAAATAACCCGTGACAACTTGAATGAAAGATTCCGCTCCTTCAAATGTAGTGCATATATTATGGGAGGAGTTCTGCATGCCATCATTTGGGGTACTAAAGCTACCACATTATCCACCTTATGCTTCAAGGCAACAATCTCATCATTCTTTTCTTCAATTTCTGCATTTTTCTTTTTAACTTCTTCTTGTAGCTTGCATTTTTCCTTTTTCCACTCCTCTTTCTTTTGCATCTCACTCCATAGGTTCAAAGCTATAAGATTCCATTAAAAAGTGGGAGGTTTATGATTTCCTACCAAAATATTTCCTTGCACTGATTCTTGCTGTTCAAATGGCACCAGTTGCAATGATTCTTGTTGTTCTTCTTGCTCAGATTGTAGTGGTTCTTGGTTTTCAACTTGCTCTGCAATAGCAGCAAGCTCTACTAATCTTATGTTTGCTTGTTCTTCAAAAATGTTTTTCACTTCAACATTTACCTGCCCCATAGGGGCTTTTGTCTCCTTCCTAGGTGTTCTTCTGAGCCTAGGGCTTCTTTTTGGAGGCATATCAACAATTGGCTCAGCTAGTTTTGATTTCTTTAGAGGGATTTTATGTTTTTCTTTGGATGCAGGAAGACCAATGTCATCAGCCTTCCATTTTCTAGGGCTTGGTGTTACTTTTTCTGGCATTGGCTTTTTGGCCTTCCCTTCCTAATTTTTGCCTCTCTCATTTGTGCTTCCTCTTTTCTAATGGTAGCCCTAGTTCGAATTGGGGTTCTGGGAAGAACATTAACATCAGGGTATGAGGATGAACTTTCTTCATTTGAATATTCTGACTCAGAGGAGCTAATTTCTATTGCTACTTCGACTGCAGGAGGGTTTGTGCTAGGGTTTTCACGAGAGGTTGAAGCCCCAGGAATGGTTTTAACAACCTTCTCACCCCTACTAACCCTACGAGCTTGAGGTTGACCTTTAGGACACACATTTTCTAGTCTGAATTGATCAATGTTTACAAATTCTTCCCATGTCATACCAGACACTTCTTGTAAAGATTTTTCTACTAACAATTTTATCAAATAGTGGTGAGAAACAAAATTGTCCCTACCTTTTTGCGTTTTAGTTGCCATGATTGCAAGGAGGTTATACAACACATTGGGCACGTTCATCCTTCTGCCATGTCTCATATGGTTTAGGGGCTTAAAATGCACAGAATGGAGGCATGACTGACAAACCTCACAAGGAATATACTTGACAATGTAGACGGCTACTTGTTTCCACTTCTCTGGCAGAGAAGTTCTCCTTGTTCCTTGCTTATCTACAACCAGCGAAGGATCACTAGGTTCAGTGAATTATGCCCTAGTTGACCTTGCATCCCTGGAAGTAGGGTATGGATATCCATCGGCAGGAAAACCCATTACCTCTGCAATTCTCTCCTCAATGGCTATCACTTCTAGCCCTTTTACCATTGCCTTCCCATCAGAGAGTGTTTGTGCAAATTCCAGAGCAATGTCCTCATTGAAGTTGTCAAGTTTCAAAAAGTAGTCTAGCCACCCACAATTTCTGAATTCGGCCAGAGAAAGTGCATCCTGCGGTATCACATCATGAACTACAGGTTCATTCCTAATCAGTTGACCACCCATTGTCTCTGCCCACAATCAAGCAAACACTTATGCAGAATTTCCTTTCCTGCAATCTTTCTCTAAAAACCAATTTTTTTCTTCTTCCTGCAACTCCTCTGTAGTGCTAACACCAATGTCATATGAAATTTACCTTTTTGGTGACGTTAAAGATTATGAATAAGACAATAAAGAAACATAAATGAAGGGTATCATCAAGAGAAATGACAACGGTTCAGTTTCCTATCACACATGCAAGCCGTCATTTCAACTATTTCATTCAAATTGGCTCATTTAAAATTTGCTGACATGTATGACATGTGGACATATGGGTTCACACTCCACCCAACCTAAATTAGAGCATGTGTCTGCATAGGTTGTGTGGTAATTATGATGTGACATGACATGGTACAAATTTATGCTATGTGAAATATCAACATTAATATACAGTAATTAAATAAATGCACTTAAGATAATTAAGATATAACAGATTGTCACACACTTACCTGGAAATTTGGAGTATCTTTTGCAAGGAATGTGGAGGAAAGTACTAGCTACCTTTAAAAGTATAGTTGAGCAATTAAATGAAGTGGTAATGGAATGAAGTGATGGTGAAGTGAGGTGATGGTGGAGTTATGGAAGAGAGAAAAGATGAAGATGGATTTATTGATGGAGAAGTGGATTCCCACAAAAGTGGAAATATTTATTATGATGTGATTGCATGCATACCTTGACTAGTTAGGAGGGACACTAGGTCCGCTTCCTTCGGCTGCAGGAAGTTTAGAGGTTTGGTGTTGAATAAATTGTTGCATGAATTCTTATTTGGAAGTTGGCTTATGATATAACGTCAGATGGTGACCATTGACCAAGAGCTTGAATCTGATAGGGTCAATGGTGGTGAGTTGAACAACACCATTGGAGAAGACTTATGCAACTTCATATGGTCCCAACCACCTGGTCTGCAATTTTCCCGCATTATCTTGATACCTGGAGTCATAAAGGAGTTCCCAGTCACCTAGATAAAACTTATTTTCCTTTATGTATTTGTCATGCCACTTGACCCTCTAATTTTGCACTATCTCAGTATGATGAAGGGCTAACTTTCTCATCTCAACCAAAGTATTCAGCTGCATGATTCTATCCTATTATGCCTTGGATATGTCTATCCCAAGATCTAGTGTAGTCCTAAGAGTTTTATGCTCAAATTCTATAGGCATCATGGCTATCTTCCCATACAATAATTCAAAAGGAGTGAAACCAGTGTTTGTCTTCCAAGTGGGCCTATAAGCCTAGACAACTTCTGGAAACCTATTTTCCCAATATTTTCTGTGAATAGCCACTGTTTTGGTTAAGATAGCTTCTATTTCCCTATTGGTCACCTAAGACTAGCCATTGGCTTCAGGGTGATAGGGGGTAGATTTCCTATGCCTTACATTATATTCATTGACCAATGTTGTGATAAGGGTTGATGTAAACTGAGCCCCTTGATCTGTCACTATCTCTCTTGGAACCTCATAACATGTGAAAATTTCCTCATAGAGGAATTTTGCAACTTTATTATCTCTGGCATGTTTCATAGCTTTAACCTCAACCCACTTGGTTAGATAGTCAGTGCAAACCAAGATGTATGATTTTTCATTTGATGGAGGATCAATGTGACCTACAAAATCAAGTCCCCATTTATCAAATGGAGTGATGAATACCTGGGGGTATAGAGACATCTCATCAGATTTAGTTGGCTGGCCCATCCTCTGACATCTACCACACTTCCTAGTATACTTGCCTACATCCTTATGAAGTGTGGGATAGTAATATCCTGTATTAAGAATTTTCATTGCTGTCTTCTTAGCTACAAAATGTCCTCCATAGGGTTCATTGTGACATGCATGTAGTATATTATATGTTTCATCCTCCCTTACACATCTTCTCATTACATGATATGGTCTAGTGTAGAATAAACATCCTACAATCCATGAGAAAGGAAAAGTTTTCTCAATGAGCACCCTTCTCTCTTTTGGAAAGAAATGAGGAGGAACTCTCCCTGTAACCAAATAATTAGCTATATTAGCATACCAAGGTGTGTGCACACTGCTAGAAAACAAATGTTGACTAGGGAAAGAATCATCAATGACTTGAGTGTCCTATGATGTAGTCAATCTGGAGAGAAAGTCTGCTACAACATTTTCCTTACCCGGTTTTTCAACAATGGTGATATCAAATTCCTGCATCAACAACCACCTTGCTAGCCTACTTGAAATCAAGGGCTTATTCATGAGGTATCTTATGGATGCATGGTCTATATGAACAAAGATATGATATCCTTTTATGTAATGCCTGAACTTGTTAAGGGCATAGATGACTGCCAACATTTCCTTTTCTGTCACTGTGTAATTAAACTCAACTCCTTGTAGGTTTTTGCTGACAAAGTAGATTGCATTCTCAATTGCTCTCTCTTTTTGTCCCAAGACAACTCGTATAGCATAATTAGATGGATTTGTATGATATGAAAAGGGAGTTCCCAATTAGGGCCTTTGAGTATAGGGGCATGGGTTAAGGTTGCTTTCAAATCAGAGAATGCTTTGTCATGCTCCTCTGTCCACTGGAACTCAACATCTTTAGTTAGGAGATTGTACGGTGGTGCTTCCATCTTACTGAAATATTTTATGAAGCACCTATAGTATCCTGCATGTCCCAGGAAACTTCTAACATATTTTTGCTTGGTAGGAATAGGAAGATTTGTAATCACTTCAATCTTGGCTAGGTCCACTTGAATTCCTTTTTGAGAGATGTAGTGGCCAAGGACTACTCCTTCCTACATCATCATGAAGCATTTATCACTGTTCAAGGATAGATTATGGTCTTCACATCTCTGTAAAACTTTCCTTAGATTTTCTAATGCTTCTGCAAAATCAACACCATATGTAGTAAAATCATCCATATAGATCTCCGTACAATCATGTGAGATATCTGAAAATATACTAATGACTGCTCTTTGAAAGGTTGCAGGTGAATTACATAAACCAAATTGGAGTACGGAGTAGGCATAAGTCCCCCAAGGACATGTAAAGGTTGTCTTCTCTTGATCCTCAGGTGCAATTTGTATATGATTATAACCACTAAATCCATGTAGGAAAGACAAATATTGCTTACCTGCAAGTGAATCCAATACTTGGTCTATGAAAGGAAGGGGAAAATGATCCTTTTTTTGTGGTAGATTTTAGCTCTCTATAGTCAACACAAACTATCCATTTACCTCCTTTTTTAGGCACAATTACCAATGGGGACATCCATTGGCTGTCTGAGATAGGGTAGATAAATCCTGCATCCAATAATTTATGTAATTCCCCTTTTACAATCTCCCTCAATGCAGGGTTGATTCTCCTTTGTGGCTACCTTACTGGTGTGCAGTCATCTCTGATAAATATCCTATGGGCACAGAGCTTGGGGTCCAATCCTTTCATATCATGGTAATCCCACACAAATGCATGCTGACAGGTCTTCAATAGGTTTGTCAGGGACAATTGTTGTTCTTGATTCAACTTGCTGTTAATATTCAAACGTTTCCCTTCTAACATTTGCACTTGTGTGGTTAACTCAATCATGGTTGTTTCACTAATACTTGACATTTTTAACTCATGTGTCAACAATGTATGAAGTATTTCTGGTACTACAGGAAGGTTAGTTGCAGGAAGATCGGACATAAGTGTCTTTACTGGTCCTGCAGAACTAGATTCATGAGTGGATGATTCTTCATGCACCTCACAATGGTTTTGAATTATGTGGGACAATACTTCATCTTCTTCCTGAAGTTGCATAAAAGGACTTCTACCTATCATCATGAGTTGTACCACTGAATTGACTTCCTCGGCCTCTTCTCCAACATATGGCCATATTAGGTTATCCATATCATGGGATGGTTGAGAAGGAGGGTAGAGAACAAGATTTTTAGTGATTCTCTTATTAGAAATAGTCATGTCTCTTGATTGGCATCCAATGTAAGCATCTACTATGGCTAACCATGACCTACCCACAATAATGGGATATGCTCCTAGTGTAGCTTTAGGGGAGAGGATAATGAAATTTGCTGGGTACTCCCAAGAGTCTATAGTTACAACAAGGTCTTCTACTATACCATCTGGTTTGATAGTGGAACTATCAACAAGCTATAGGATAGTAGTAGTAGGTCTCATATTTGCAACATTTAGTTGCTATAGGATATCCTTAGTCATCACATTTATTGCTGCTCCCAAGTCAATTAGGGAATTCTTTATTTGGATTCTATTTATAACAACTCCTACCATAGGACTACTTGGGTTAGTATATTTAGGAATAGTAACTTTCCCAAGCATGATATCCGCCAATTGTCCCACCACATGAATGGTAGTGGGGTCTTTCTTTTTCCTCCCTGGATTTTTGAGGCATGCTTCCTTGATTGCTTTGCTATATATGGGGACATCTTTGATGGCCTGAAACAAAGGTATCTTAACACATATGTGTTTCAACTGATCTAGAATGTCAAAGGTTATTTCTTCCTTCTCTTCTTTTTGTTTAACAACCTCTAACCTTTGAGAAAATGATGGGTCTTTATCAGACTGTTGAACTAGTTCAAGATTTTTAGGCACACTTGGATGAATAGGGACAATCTGGTGCTCCTTTTCTTCCACCAGAAGCTCAATTCTGATAGGAGTGGAAGGAGCTGGAAAAGTGGTTCCTAAACGTAGATGAATATCACTCACACTCACAACATATGCATGGAATTGATTAGGATCTGTAGAGTAGACTGGCTGTTGCTGTGGTTTGTTTTTTGGGTTAGGTGTGGGTTGAGTTGGTAACTGAGTAGGTCTAGGTGTGCTAGAACTTGAGTTAGTAGGAGGAGGAATTATGGCAGGCTGCTGAGGCTATGGAGGTGGCTACATGTAACTAGTTGTCTGGTTTGGCCATTGTTGTCCTCTCCTCCATTGGGATGTCTGCTACTAGTTTCCTGGAGGTGGCTGCCAATTCCCCTAAGATTGTTGCCACTGGGGTGGAGAGTTTTGATGATTGGGCTAGGTTTTTGGAGGGTTATTCCAAGGATGAGGTGGATAACCTCCATAGTTGGATGGGTATGGGGGTTTCCATTGATTACCAGATGCATAAGAATTGAAATAAGGCCCAGTAAAAGATAGTGGATCTCATGGAATACCTTGTCTTGGGGCCCATGGTCTCCTCTATGCAATGTAGTAAACTTGATCATCATCACCCTAGATTGGTTTAAACTCAGGTGGGATCTGCTTGCTATCAATGTTGGCTACCATTTTGTATTTGCAGTCTTTCTTCTTTTGTCTGCAATGAGGGCAATATTTTGCCAACATTGCCTCTGCCTCCTCATGTTTCTTCTTTGCATGAAGTGTATCTAGCTGAGTAGCCAGATTGTTTATGATGTCTCGCTTGAAATCTACCAACAAGTGAGTAATCTCCATCCTTGAAACTCCATTGTTGGATGATTTACCCATAGAGGGTTGGTAACCTCTTCCTTTCTTTAGGGTTTCCCTGGAATAGTTTTGACATATCTTCTTAATATCATCCCAGGGAACTTGGGTGATAGATCCTCCTCCCATCAGGTCCAGAGCATCAATGCAACTTTCATTGATACCTCTAAGGAAGAGCAACTTTTGAGACTCTTCATTGAGTGTATGATGTGGAGATTTTTGCAGGCAAAACAAAAACCTTGAAATGTAGTCCTCCAAACTCTCATCTTCCTTCTGCTGCATCATGAAAATATCATCTCCTCTCATATCTCTACTCCTACAATATTCTTTGTACTTCTCAAATTTTTTTGTCTTCATATCATCCCAAGTCTCCATAGTATTCCTACCTAAGCTCATAAACCATCTTAATGCAACTTTTTTCAAGGTGGTAGGAAACAACTTAAGCCTATGAGCATCAGCGGTGTAGTCATAGCTTATGTAGAGGATATCAAAATCAATCATGAAAGTGTTAGGGTCTTCTGTGACAATCCCATAGAACTTAGGAAGGACTAAAGCAGGGATGTTTTTGAGGTTATCAACTTCATTCTGATGAGTGATAGGGAATGTAAAAGATGGCTGGTTGGTTCTATTTTGATTTGCATCAACCATACCTGCTTGATGGAGTTCCAAAGCAAATGAATTCTCAATCCGATTTTGGTCTTCAGAGGAAGTTTTAGAACTGGTCAAATTGGGAAATGCATCAGCAAAAGGATGTACCTCTTCTTCTTCTTCATCTCTTGGCAGATTTTGAAACTCAACTAGTTGATTCTCAGGATTAGGGCTATTAGGAATGAATCTCCCATAAGCATCTCTTCTCCTACCTCTATGCATGTAGTATTAACTCAATATTAGCCAACCCACACAAAGAATTGGTGAAATAATAGCAGATCATTACTTTCCTAGATGAGGGTTATGCTAAGAACAAACTTTAGAGATACTAAAGCAAGAAAGAAACTATAAATGACTCCAAAGAACTTCCTAGTTTGACACCATCACTGACAACGACGCCGAAAATGTTGGCCTCCTCTAATGGTTCAATAACTAAGCCTCGAGAGCTATAACTTAGAGATTAGGCATCTACACTAAGTAGCTATCTTACTAATTATGAAGGTGCATTTCTTTGTCAGCCCAAGGATGTAAACTTGAAATGGGTTAGCTTTGTATGTGCACTAGGACTCCACTATAGTCATCCATAAACTAGAAAAGAAATAGTACTGAAAATAAAATGCTGGAAATAAATTAACATAAGCACTGAGTATGAATCAAAAACTACACTGAGCATCAACAACTAGACTAGAAATGGATGACAAAAATAGAAATCTCAGCAAATAGATAGGAAACTACTCTATCTGCCTTGGCTGTAGGAACAGTCACATAACAGAGTTTTAGTGGCTATAGGAATAGACAATTGTTGAAACCGAAACTAATTACCGAACAAAAAAATAAATTTTAAACTAAATGGGTGGAATTCTCACCAAGTGGGCCCCCTTGAGTGAGTCTTCCTTAAGCTAACTCAAATGCAGCAAATCAAAATATCATTTTACTCCTTGAAAATAGGATTACAACATATCAACAATATGATTGTACTACTAAATATGGAAAATGCAAGTACAATCTCAGAACATTCAACCTTATGAAAAGGGGCATCTGACCAATATTTATAGAGGGAAAACTTCTAATTAACCCTAACTACCTAGGCAGTTGACTCCAAAAAAATAGGAGGATGCCATTTATTGAAAGCATATAAAAGAGAGAGAGGAAGTTATGCATGTGCCATATTTGGTCAAAGCATACTTGGCCCAATGAGAATCCAACACAACACACTCCCTAGATTTTCTCAACTAACAAACAAGACCATTAAAAAGGTAGTTACAATCTTTCGTTCGAACTAGGACTTTCCCTCCAATGAGAGTTTTCCCTCCTTTGACCTCTTAATGACCATCTTTTTGACTTTCTTAGCAACCGACTAGATGGTAGGAGTTTCTTCCACTTTACAAGCTTTGTTGACATCAATATCTTAATGTGAACCTACATAATGACATTAGCACACACAAACAATTGCATATCCATAATTACCTTAAAATAACATCCATTTAACCACATGTAAAATTTAAAACATATATAATTCACATAGCATGTTAATGTCATTAAAAGTCACAAGGATAAGTTAATGCCCAAGGTTTATGAATTTAAGGAAATAACATGGAAAATGTCAACAACCAGGTGCCAAAGTCTATAATAACAACAAATATATGATAAAACCTATCAAAATTGAGCCATTAATTAGACTCATCATCACCCTCATTTAGAATCACATTCCTTAGATTGCACTTTATACCTTTATTCCAAAAATACAAAAAAATAGCTCACTTTACCTTAGTATCATATCAATCCTTCATTATCCTTGCATTGTCATACCCCAAAAATACAAAAAATACAAAAACATAGATTAATCTCATTTAACCCTAGTTACATTATCATCTTGATCTTGAATTAGTGTCATTTAGTCACCTTATCACTCACTTTGACCATCAATCAATCTTTTAGTGTCCTTGCATTATCATCCTTGCATTTTCATATACTAAAATCTAGAAATCCAAAAAACATAGCATAGTTTCATTGCCATTTTGCATTATCCCCAACTTGCAAAAGTCTCACATGGTTGAAATGAGGTCACAAGCCAAACAAAAGGACATGGATTTCCTAAGCAACCCCTTTCCTGACAATGTTACAGATTCAAATCAATCTACACCTTGCAACAATACATCACAAAGAGAACAAAGTGACCCTTGGGAAGATCTAAAATTTGAGTAGTCAAAAAACAATTGAGCCCTCAAGAAATCGAAAGATCTTATCAAGACCCAATACTTTTAAGCATATTTGACCAACTTGTTAGTGCTAATCCAAGCAAATTTTTCTATGCACTAGCCAAAAAGGGTACCAAGTTACCTCAAGGTTTTGAGGTATCAAATATCATAGAACAAGAAACTAAAAATCCATTTGGCATGCCCTCATCACAACAAATGGTAAACATACCCCTTGGGACAACTACACACATGACTACTACCACTACAACACACATTCCAAATATCCCAACTCATACCACCACACAAGGTCAAACTTTCACATTTGGTAGTTCCTCAAACACCATGGGTAAAACTTTCACGAATCCTCCTTTTCAAAACACAATTCAAGGGTCCACATCACAAGGTCCTACACCTTTGATCCAAAATATAAGCCAAGGTCACACACCCTTGATCCAAAATGCAAAACAAAGTTCTATACTCACATCCCAAAACACAAATCAAGGGCCCTCATTCCAATTCCAAAGTGCACCTTCATTAAATCAACCTCCACCAAATAACCCTAGAAAGGTGCAAATTATCTCATGAAGGACCCCAAATAAAAACCACAACCAAGGGTCTAATACCAACCAAGGGTTTATTCCATCACTTCAAAATACAAACCAAGGACCCCTTCCATCATTCCAAAACTCCACTCAAGGATCAATACCCTCACTTCAAAATGTCAATCAAGGAAACATTCCTTCATGCCAAAATTTCAACCAAGGGAACATTCCTTCACATAAAAATGTTAATCAAGGGCCTACACCTTTATATCGAAACGTAAATCAAGGTCCCATACCCTCACTTGCAAATCAAGGATTCAATTTCCAAAACCAAAACATGAATCAAGGGTCCATACCACAATTCCAAAGTATCATACCAAATACAAACCTCACCTTTGGAACAAATCCAAATACCAACTTCACCCCAAATCAAAACAACCCACACCCATATGACAATCAAGGTCTCATACAACAAGAATCAATCCAAATCCAAATCCAACATATGACCTCAATGCCAACACTATGACCTCACATCAAAGCAATGCAACACCATCCATTGCAGACTATTTGATCCAACATATGCAAACCCTTGAACAATGAATGACCAACATACAATTGGGAACCAACAAGAAGACATACTCCATGGAGGAGTTGTGCCCTTTTCTATTTGATCGAAATCTATACATGCCACCCTTTTCCCCACATTTCACAACACCACCTTTGGCTAAATACAAGGGGACAGGGGATCTAGTAGAACATATCTGTGAATTCAACACATCATGTATGGAAGTTTCATATGACCCCACCTATTTGATGAGGTTATTCTCACAAAGTCTCACAGGGGAAGCCTTAGATTGTTTCTCATATCTTCCACAAGGAATCAGAACATGGGGTGAACTAGCTGAAAAATTCATCAACCATTTTGCCTTCAACATTAAAAATGATGTCACCCTTGCAACATTGAGCACAACCAAACAAGAAGAAGGGGAATCACTTACCTCGTTCTACCAGAGATGGCGAGGCTTGGTTAGAAAATTCCCTTGTCATATTCCTAAAAAACTTGTCACCATGTTTGTAGAAAACCTTAATGGAGAGTTGATGAGTCGAATTCAAATCCATTTTTGCACAACCTTTCAAGATATTCTTGAGAAAAGTGTCCTTATTGAGAAAGGCCTTATCACTAGAGGACTAGTCAAGATAAATAAAGACAATCCAAAGCCCAATAATGACAAAAGAAAATACTGGTCTCAGAAGAAAAATGTCACAAATGACGGAGCTGTTGATGCCAAACTAATAACCAAAGGACCAATAATTCAACTTAAAGGCCCTTCATCAAACACATCCAATACACCAAACACCCAAACACAAAGTCAAAACCAAACACTAAAGGCTATCCAAAATAATAAACAAAGGAGAGGTCTTCCCCGTGTCAAGAGAACATACACCCCCTTAGGTGAACCTATCGAATCAGTCCTCAAACGAATTTTGTAATCTAATGTCATCACACTGCAATACACCAAGAATTATGAACCTTCTTTGATCAAACCTGATTGGTGGAAAGACAACAAATACTATGAATACCACTGCACAAAAGGACACAAAACATCTAGATGTTGGATACTCAATAAAATCATTCAAGACCTTATTGAGGATCAAACCATTTCAATCCATAATTCACAAGGAAAAACCAATGCTGATCATACAATATTCAAGACCCCTTTGCAAGACCATGATAAAGGAAAAGCCTCCAGTTTAGGGAATAACAATAATGCCAACTATGCGGCTGTTAAACATGATTATAGCACTATCATCCTTAATGTGATGCCCTTTGATGATCGCATTGCCACTATCACCATAAACAAGCCAAAATTAGACTGTGTTGTTGCCACTCGTAGAACCAAGATAACTATTCGAGGTCCATCCGCAAGTCCTCAACCGAAGGGTCAATATAACCTCCTAGAGCAGCTAGGGAAAACTCCTGTCCAAATTTCCATCTTGGAACTCCTTTATATTTCACCATAGCATAGAGCAATCCTTGATAAATCCGTACAAGAAGCCTTCGTTCCCACAAACCTAGATGTCAACGAATTTTAGGCCATGGTTGGATACCTGGCTATGCCACACCATGTCACCTTCTTCGAACAAGACTTTTCAGCACCAAAATCTAACCATAACAGTCCTCTACACCTAGAAGTATGTGTTAATACACATAAGATTAGATGAGTCCTAGTAGATGGTGGAGCAGGTCTCAATATTTTCTCACTAAAATTAGTGAAAGCATTGGGATACTCTGAGAATTGCATTTACCAAACCAAGAAAATCATAATCAAATCTTATGATGATGGTGAACGTTCCTTCGAAGGCATAATTTCACTTCCAATAAGAGTTGGCCCAACAATATAGGACACAATTTTTCATGTCTTGGATATGGATTTATACTACAATCTCCTCCTTGGCCACCCGTGGATTCATGCCATGAGGGCTATTCCATCCACCTACCGTCAATGCCTCAAGTTCCCACATAATGGGGTGCTACCACAATAATGGGTTACACTTTTTGGGACATCCTGATTTTTGCCTAAAATCACATATTTTTAGAAAATACAATGATTTATGATTTTAAAGGTTCCATTTAAATTATTTTAATTGGAGAGGGATTGATCAAACCCCCTTAGATCAAACCCCCTTGGATAGAACCTTGTTAGATTTAAACCATACCTATAATTGACTCTCCTCTACACCTATCAAAATGCTGATAAAAAACCAATTTTGATTTAGCTTTTGGGTGATCAAATGAATTCATTTAAAATTTACATTTTGTAAGCCTGCAACCCTTATTATAAGCTTCCCAAAAAGTATAATTTTAAATATGTTTAATTTTATTATTATATTTATTTTTTATTTCTTGTGAATGTAGTATTTTCAATGAACATCAAGTTCTTTATTTCACACATACGAAAAAATAGAAAAATAGAGAAAAAAATATTCTAAAAAATACATGTGCACTAGGTATTGATGTCCTTATTCCAACAAAAAAAGAATAAGTTAATTCAAATGAATACAAAAAAGTTTATGCGGGCCGAAGTACACCTCTGTCCAAATTATAATTACGCTGACTTGGAAAATTAATTAAAAAAAAAATATTGAACAAAAAATTATGAAAAAAATATCCATCCGCTAGATATTGGTGTGAAAAATTTGTATTTTAAAAATTAGAATTGTATCCTATCTATAAAAAAAGTTACGTGGGCCGAAGTAAACATCATTTTTTTAAAATGTTGATTAGTAGAAAAAATAAGTCATTAAAAATTACATAAAATGATTCACAATTTATTTTTTATTTAAAAAAATAATAATAATTAGAATCTACACAAAATATCTAACAAATAACTAGGTTGATTCATCTTCAAAACCTTAATGGTTTAGCTGCTATAGGTGTAAGAAAGTGAATGTCTGGTGAAAAATATTGATTTTAATGTCAAGCTTGGCCAAAAAATGTAACCCATTATTGTGGGATCACCCAACGGCACTGAAATTACCATTCCAAGAGACCCTGATCCTTTCTAATATTGTTCCAACCTCAAAGGAACTACTGAATGTCAAGTGCCCATAAATTAAGAGGCCTCATGTTCCACTTCATCCACCACTCCATCTCACTACATTGATCCATCCGCCCTTGTCAAATCATCCAATTCATTCATTACACCTTCCATGCCTAAAATCTAGATCCAAGACAAGGGTTGCAGAGAATATGATATGAAGAGCCTCTTTTTCATTGGCAAGTTACCCAAGTCACCGAGGTCATATGAAAAACCACATCCTATGCAACCCAAAGTTGTCATCCACAATCCTCCTACCACCTTCACCAAATGGGGGGAACTTTCTAAAGAATCTCTAGATGACCACATTCTTACATGGCTGTACAAATAAGAGGACATTGAAACTAAGAAATTTCCAATTGAACAATATCCAAAAAGGTTCCAAATAGTGAAATGACATGGATATGATGGACACAGTGGCCTTGGTTTGAACAAGCAGAGAATGTTGGAACCTCTACAACCTCCTAAGCTAATAAGTCATTAAGGGCTAGGGTTTGTTCTGGTAAAAGTGACTATCCAAGGTATCAGGTCACCCTCAAGTGAGGTCGCTAGTGCTTTAGATGAGATCGAGACATATGAGGATCCTAGGGATTATGAAATTGATTCCAATGAATATGAATGAGATTCCCTATCCTCCACCACTTTCATGGACCTTGATAAACTGTTTGGGGAATTTGACCAAATTCTTACCCTTGATTCTTCACGAAACCCATCAAGTACTTGTCTAAAAATGTCTTTGACTAAGGAAGAATGGCTCCAACACTACTTCTGAAAATCCATTGATCTAGCCTCCTGAGAACCTTATGATTCTAGTTCCATCTTTACCATATCTTCCTAAACCATGACCCTTGACAATACCAATGATGGATTACCTCTTATCTACCCTCAACTTATAGATTGAGACCAACAAGGACCACCAAGTTTAGACACCCCTTCTAGAACGACGAAGCTATTGCTGAGTTCATGGGACTTCGTGACAGAATACCAAATGGAGATCATAAAGTTGGATTTTCCATAGAACTCAATTATGCCACATACTTTGGTGAGGTCATCCTGTCCTCTAGTCGTAAAAGTGAAAATGAAAAAAGAAAAAAATAAAAATAATAGGTCTTTAGGTGAAAACCGAAAGACACCTGTTGACTATGAAAAATTAAAAATAAAGGACGTATTCAAAGGTGAAAACCTCTTAGAGGCACTTGAGGATGGAGGACAGGACTGTCTCCCAATAGACCAAGAGAGATCACCATTGCTCATAGAAGAAACATAAGAAGTCAACATTGGAACATCAGATAACTCTAGAATAATACAGTTAGTAGTATCATTGACCATTGAAGAAAAGCCCGAGTTCATAGCATTCTTCTCAGAAAGACAAGTCAACTTTGTATGGTCATATGTCGATATGCCTGGATTGGATCCTGAATTGGTTCTACAACACTTACCATTGCTACCAAATTCCAAGCCATTCAAATGAAAGTTAAGAAAAATGCACCCCCAGATCACACTCCTTGTCAAGGTATAAGTCAAGAAGCTCTTGGATGTCAGATTCATTCGCCCAATTGATTATGAAGAATGGATATCAAATCTAGATCCTATCACAAAATTGAATGGTCAGATCAAAGTTTGCACAAATTTTTGAGACCTCAATAAAGCTTGTCCCAAAGATGATTTTCCTTTGCCGAACATTGACATCATAGTATATTTAATTGTTGGACATGAAATGCTATCACTAATGGATAGATTCTTAGGTTACAATCAGATCCGAAATTCCACTAAAGATCAACCAAAGATAGCTTTCACATGTGCTTGGGGAACTTTCTGTTGGAATGTCATGCCATTTGGATTGAAAAATCTTGGAGCCACCTATCAAAGAGCCATGACCACAATTTTTCATGACTATATGCATGTCCTTATGGAAGATTATGTTGATGACCTCTCCAAATCTCTAGAACACAATGGACACTTGGCAGTATTGGATAATATTTTCCCCTGACTTGAAAAGTATCAACTTAGGCTAAATCCAAAGAAATGTGTTTTCGAGGTCCAATCAGGAAAACTCCTAGGATACATCATCTCTCGTAGAGGAATAAAAGTTAATCCTACCAAAGTAAAAGCTATTTTAGACTGCCACCACCAACCAATATCAGTCAGCTAAGGAAATTACAAGGAAAATTACAATCAATCCGTAGATTCATTGCTTAGCTAGCAGACAAGATCCATCCATTCCAACATTTGTTAAGAAAAGGCATTCCCTTCAATTGTACTAACAAGTGTCAAGAAGTATCTATTAACTTCACCAGTCCTTATGCCACCAATTGATGAAAGACATCTAATACTATATGTGATAGCTACTACATCAACACTAGGGGCACTTTTAGCACAAAATGATAATGATGGCAAGGAAAGGGAAATATACTATATCAGCCACACTTTAGTCAGGTATGAGCTAAACTATAGTCCTATTGAGTGAGCATGTCTAGTAGTGGTATTCACAACACATAAATTGAGACATTATATGCTAAATCACAAAACCAAGTTGATTGCCAAAATTGATCCTTTTAAATATCTTCTCAGCAAAGCAGCATTGACAGGAAGGCTAGCTAAATGGGTTATGATCTTGAGTGAATATGACATTGAGTATGTTGATTGCAAAGCAATAAAGGGACAAGTAATAGTCGACCAACTCGCAGATGCACCATTAAAAGCATACCATCCTTTGGTATCTAAATTCCAAGATGAATCAATCCTTGTCATAGACACACCAACAACATGAAAGCTATACTTTTATGGATCTTATACAAGTCATGGATCGGGATTCGGTATCTTATTTATCACACCTCAAGGAGACTCCATTCCTAAGTCATTTCAGATAGAATTTCCGTGCACAGACAACATGGCTGAGCATGAAGTGTTATTGATAGGAGTCCGAATAGCAATAAATTGGAAAATCAAGGACCTTCAAGTCTATGGTGACTCCCAATTAGTGATTAAACAAGTTAATGATGACTATGACACTAAGGAAGAGAAATTGATGCCCTACAAGCACATGCTAGACAAATTTAGACTATACTTCAATAATATTTCTTTTGAATAGATACCAAGAATCTAGAACAAAGCAACTAATGTAACGACTACAATTGGATCTCTCTTGGACATTCCCAACAATGCCTCACAATATGAGTTCTTGGTGGAACAATTGTTGATCCCCGCATTCGATGTCCCTGAAACCAAACTTGTGTGTGAACTTGTTGGTCTTGAATATCCTTGGCATAAAGACATCTACACCTATTTGCATGACCAAATTATCCCTCTTGACTTGTCCCTTAATCAACACAAAACCTTTATCATACAATCATCCAAATATGCCATCATTGGAGATACCCTTTATCGCCGTAGCCTAGATAGTGCCCTCCTTTGATGTCTTGACTTAAATGAAGCACAAACAACCTTACAAGAGGTACACTAGGGTATATGTGGAGCTCAATTTGTTGGTCCAACCTTAGCTAAAAATATCATGAGAACGGGATATTATTGGCCTATGATGGAACATGATGCTTATCACTTTGTGAAGAAATGTCAAAAGTGTCAGATTCATGGAGATCTTATACATGTACCAGCTCAGGAACTTCAACCACTTACTTTGCTTTGGCCATTTTCTCAGTGGGGACTCGACCTCGTAGGAAAAATCCATCCTACCTCTTCTAATGGACATAAGTTTATCCTTGTCACTATTTTATAATTTACGAAATGGAGTGAAGCCATCCCATTGAATTACATCACTGGAAAGAAAATTGCCAAGTTTATCCTGAACTATATCATTTTCCATTATGGTATTCCACAGTCCATTGTCACTTATAATGGTCACCCTTTCAAAAAACAAGATGTCCATGAGCTTTGTGAAAAATTCCATATCCAACATCATTTTTCCACTCCATATTACCCCCAAGGCAATGGCCAAGATGAGGCATCTAATAAAACCATCCTAAAAAATCCTAAAAAAGACTGTCAACGACACTAGCTGCAACTGGCACTTACAACTCAATCTTGCTTTATGGCCCCACCTTACTAGTGTCCACACTCCAACTGGAGCCACTCCATATTCCCTTGTCTATTGATTTGAGGCGATACTTCCTATAGAGGCCGAGTTACCCTCTTTACGAGTCTCTATGCAAGGCTTCATTGATCAAGCAGAATATCGTGTATCCCGTCTACATGAGCTAGAGTTACTGGATGAAAAGAGACAAAATGCTTTGAAACATCTACAAGCATACCAGAATCGCCTTCGCCATAGCTACAATAAAAAGGTCCGACCCAGAAGCTTTGACATCGGTGACAGTCCTAAAAGAAAATCCGAAGAATTAGACAGAATGAGAAAAACCTGGAAAGTTTGAACCTAATTGGTTGGGCCCTTATATCATTATAGCATCATATGGATTAGGTGCTTATTAGCTTTCTACTCTTGAAGGAGAGCCATTATCTGAACCTATCAACAACATGCACCTCTGCAAGTATTACACTTGATTCTCAGAGTATCCCCTTAAAAAGTCAAATATAAAAATATAAAAATAAAAAATAAAAAAATGGTCACCTTGATGAAACCTTGGCAAACAGGTGTCTTGGTGACAACAAAAAAATCAAAAAAATGAAAAAAAAATAGTAAAGAGAAATAATTCATCCAAAAGTGAAAACCACTTCGGTGGCGCTTTGGATAAGTACCATGGTGAAAACTTGGAAAACAAGCGCCATGTGTAGTCAGTCCTTGCTCCTTTGTCTACTGTCACTCCATCTGGTCTTTCATCCTTTTTCTCATCCATTTGCGCATATCATTCACCCATAATAAGCTTTGTCATCCTTCCATGGCCTGGAAACCACCGACATTTGGGTATCCTGATCATCCCTCACATTCATCTACTGCTTCCCCTTTGCGCATAATAAATTGATCCTACACCTAACTAGGGGAAATTCCTTGACTCATGTCTTCATGGGAAATAGCACATGGTATTAGCCTTTTAAAGCATAAAAATCAATAAAAATAAAATCAATCAGAAAATTCCAAAAAATCCAAAAAAATCATAAAACTTCAAAAAAAATAAAAAAATCAGAAAACATCAAAATCCAAAAAAATTAGAAAACCATCAAAAACCCCAAAAATAGAGTTTGAGTCTAAGTCAGTTTGTTTTAGTAGGCTCGAACTACGTTGCCTCTGCACATTTTCTATGTAGGAAAGGCTCATCTTAAATGAGCTCCCAAGGCATTAGGTCTGTCCTTTTAGGTTTTCCAAATAAAATCATGACTCAGTCTTTTGTCAAATAAGACAAAGTCAAGTTGTGTCAAACTACAATGTCTCTGTGCATTGCTACGTAGGCAAGGCCATCTGTCAACGAGCCCCTGAGGCCCCCTAGGTCAAGTCCCTTAGTGTTTATTGGGTCTGGTCATGTCCTTGGTCCGAAAACAATCATCATTCAAACCAAATCACAAATCAACAAACAAACATAACCAACAAAATCTTTCATCAATCAATCATCTTATCATCAATCAATCAACTTGGTCATTTCATCGGAATGGGGCATTACGTCATTTTCCTCATTCGGTCTTATCTTTTGTCTTTTATCAGGATGTGTCCTTCTTGAGATTAGACTTTGTCAATTTGGTCATTCACCTTAAGCATGATATGTCTTTCTTGCAGTTAGGTGCCTTGTCAACACTTATCATTCGGTCAACTTTATTAGATGTGACCCTTGCCCGAAAGCAGGATGTGTCCTTCTTGCAGTTCGACATTGTCACATCACTTGGTCGTATTCATCCATCTTTGTCAAACAAATGATCAATCTTTGTCACAATCAATCTTGTCAAACCTGGTCAATCAATCTTGCCTTAATTAGGATGTGTCCTTCCTAAAACTAGGTACAATCAATCAAATCAATTTGTCAACTTTTGTCAACTTGTCAATCAATCTTTGTCAACTTATCAATCAAATCAATTTGTCATCTTTATCAATCAACTTTGTCAAATCAATCAATCAGCTTGGTCAATCAATCTTTCCTTCATCAGGATATGTCCTTCCTGAGGCTAGGCATGGTCAATCAAATCACTTCATCAATCTTTATCAATCAACTCGGTCATCTTGGTCAACTTAATCAATCAATCAATCTTATCAAAACTATTGGAAAGCACTATCCCTACTGGAAAACACTTTAATGGTTTGGATTTGTCTTATCTTTTTGATTATGGGTCATGCTACTAGTCTCCTCAAGGATGTCCTATAAATGGATTTAGAGGACGATGATGGATCATGGCCTCTTTTCTTTGCTTGTTGTCTATGGTTTGTCTTGGAAAAAAGACTGGGACAATTGGGTCCTTAGTATGAGTTGGGGCATTCCTTGTCTTTTTGACTGCTTGTCTCTCCCAAATGGTCACCTTGCACACCTTGGTCTATGTCATACCATGGTGTTTGTGAACCATTTGTGACATTTTTGACACCCAATGATGATAAATATAAAAATGTAAGCATGAAAGTTAGATCTCTAATCATTCCTAGTCTAACCTTCCATCTCCATCTCCTTTGTCTTTGCCACACTAACATTCATCTCTTCCATCCTCTCCGCACTAAAATTTCTTCCATCCACATCTTGACAAAGTCCTGTGACACAAAAACATCTTGCATCCATAATCATACTAGATTGCATCATAGAAAACACCATCATCATAGACATCATTTTCGTATTAGGTCACATATATCTACATATGAAAAATTAAAAAAAACATAAAATGCATCCATTCATAACTCATCATCATGTTAGTATCATTTACATCATACATTTCATTATAGCATTACATCCCATATTACATAGTATTACATTCCATAACACGTTGCATTAGAACCCATTCACATTGCATTTCATATAACATCACATTTTACATATCACATATTACATCACACTTAACATTCCATATCATGTATATTCATATCCTATTATCACATATCACATAAAGCGTCACATTTCACATTCACATTACATATTTTCCATCAAACACTTTGCATTATCATACAAACATTACATTACATTAATACATTCCATCTCAAATTGCATTAGGACATTTCCATTACATCCATCACTCACACATAGCATAATAAAAACATCCATAACCATAAATGCATTACACCATTATATTTCATTGTACTCATAGCATAATCATATAGGTCATCATCATATCACATTGCATTCAGTAAACATTAGGTCATCCACTTTGCATATAATAAAAGCATAAACACTTATCACATAGTCATAAGCACATAATCATAAAGCATATCAGAACCATCACATCATCATATAGAATGCATCAGCAAACATCATAACCATAGCACAAGCATCCATCACATAGTATAACATCATAAATGCGTAAACACATAATAATGCATATCATCAACCACTGCCAAAATTATATATATATATATATATATCGCTCAAAAAATAATGTGTCATAGAACAATGTCAAGATGTGTCCAATGAAAGTGGAGCTCGCAAGCTCGATAATAAAAACATCAATGTCTAACACATGAATAACAAGGGGATCTACCCTGAATTGCCTTGATCATCTATCCTTGGGGAATCCTCTCTATGTGGTGCATCTCTAGCCCTATGCTCTATAGTAGGAGGCCTGTCATAGGGAGTGGCTCGTTTGGAATTTGAAGTCTCACCCTGGGACCTGCTCTATGGCCGCCGGCTATGTGTCCTACTGTGCCCTCTGCCCCGTGAACCACTGTCTATCTCTGAAAATGTGGGCTCTCTCCTCTCAGATGGTACTAGTATCTCATATAGATCCTAGTAATACTGGCTAGCCCTGCTCACCCTAACATACTCTCAGGCAACCTCAACCACTAATCCATTGCATGTGGCTATGAAATTGATCATCTGCTAATTGGTCTACTATTGGCTAATGACTGCCAAGTCTCTCTCCACCTAGAATGAATCCCTCTCGGCCTTAAGGCCATCCCTTTCTGCAGTCACTGTCCTCAACTGTGCCTCCAAGGCCTGCACCCAAACCTGTAGAGCAGATATCCTTTGCTCTACTGATCCCTCCCCATCTCTAATCCCCACCTCCTATGGCATCTCCTCCTCTCCAATGATGATCCTCTCATGGAGAATCCACTTAGCCTTGTCCATATTGGCCTCCTCCTCTCCTCCTACCTACTCTTCTTGTCATCCATCACCACCCCTCTTGACCTCCATAGCTTCTAGTTGTGCAACCTCCAATGCAGGCACCTTTGCATGCTACTCCCCAACTTATATCAACACCTCTGATGTGGCCCTAACCTCTGGACGATCCTCCTCCATCTCTGCCTCCTCTCAGATGGGTGGTAGCTACCTACTCTCCTGTCACCCTCTATCCCTCCTCCGCTGTCTATCACCTTCTCCTCATCCTCCTCCTCCATCACCCCCATCATCCCCTCATCCTCCTCCATCTCCTCATCCTCTATCTCCTCTACCCCTCCCACCTCTGCCTCTCCATCAACCCCTCACACCCCTGACTCCGCGCTTCACTGGCACTGGCTATTGTGGATCTGTAAGTGGAATGGGCCTGTGAATCCACCACCAATCATCATAGTTTGGTGTGGTACCCACATCTGCATCTCCTCCCTACCAGTCCCAATCCAAGGATTGTAGGGCATCTATCTCCTACTCAACCATGGTGACTACAATCTGTGGGCCCTAGGGATGCACCTTGTGTGATGATTTCCCATACTCTACTCTGCCCACTGGAACTCCTTGCCTCTCCCCAAATTGCCGTCAGACCCTCTTTGGTAGATACATCTCAACAATATGTTGACTCTGTACTATCTTTCTAATCAAATATCTTGGCTGTCTGCACCAAGGTAAGTGATCGTCCTCATCTATCCACAACGGGCATGTTCTGTATGGTCTCCAAATGAAACTCACCAGTGTGTTAATGTCGTGCCTCCAGTAGCCCACATCTCTGACATGTGTTTGAGTCAAGGCCCCTTGATATAGATAAGAATACAGTGCTGTTCCCACCACCTGCTGAACTACTGGTGGCCAAAACACTGCTATATGCTCCCATGCCCAAACTGTTAGCAAGGTCACACCACAACTCAAGCTCTGCCTCTCTTTGTAAACAATATCATGCAACTAGAAATATAACATAGGCAAGAGACACGGCCCCCATGCATACACTGTCCTATGTCGAATCATCGACCCCAACATCTCTCCCCAACCCATTGGGAAGCCATGGCCTCTATGATCAGGAATCATCACTCCTGATATTAGTGCGCATAGAACATAGTGAAATCGGTTATACGTCTCCACTAGGATCTCCCACCAGATCTCATATCCCTAGATCTTGAGCTCAACATCATCCTCGATCTCATAATACTCATACAACACCTGAAGTCCTTGAGCCAGGTCATAGCACATATGCTCACCGTGAATGGGTAATCTCAAGATCCTGTACACGTCCTCTAGGGTGACTATCGCCTCCCCTGTAGGAAAATGGAAGCTGCTCATCTCCGAGTGCCACCACTCTACTAGTGCTGTTAGCATGCCCCTGTTTTTCCTAATAGTGGGCATATATGTCACATAAAATAAACCTAGCTCCAATAACACACCCTTCTTATCACCACCTAGTTGGTCCCATAGTCGGAACGCATCTGGTTTGGACTCTCATGTGTAAATGGGAGGAAGACGCACTTGAAAACATAAAGCAACCAATAACATTAATCCAACACCCTCATTTGACCTATTGAACCTAAATTGACCAATTCAAACTTTTATAGTATGGGGCAAATCCTTAACTAGGCAATTACGTTGCAATTTCTGTCTAATGCGTCACACAAAATATAACCGGACCACAACTACAAATGTGTCAGAAGCCCAACAAATGCGTCATTCTATGCAACATATGCATCACACTAAGTCATTTTCATCATTCCTGATCACATATATGCAACTCGAAAATGCACTTGTGTCACATAAATTCATGCGTCGCACCACAAACGTTCCCTGCCCCTATCCCTAAGCACTTGCGTTGCGGTGAGACGATTGTGGTGAACCACTTATTGAATGCGTCAAACACGATAATGGATGCATCGCACGTTGTGCGACACATTCATGTGCTAAATTATTTCCTAGCTTAAATGCACACGAAATGAAAAATTAAAGCACGGGTTCATAGTACGTACCGGGGCAGGTGCTCCCTCAGGATGGTGGTATGTGTGGATCCGATATGTGTAGTGGGAAGCCTATGGAATCGGGGACATCTTCGCTGCCTAATCACTCAGAGCTCTCAAAATTTTTAAATATGGAATGTGAAAATGACCCCTTTTCAAAGTCAAATTGCCATTTATAGGTCCAAATTTAAGGTTTTTGACCTACCTTGCCTTTTGGACACACCCTTTGACACCCTGGATCTCGAATTTGACCTTTTTTTTGACCTTGATCATCAATTCTACCTTCACCATTGAAGTCCTGGCCATCCTTTTGCCTTATCAGGACAATTTTCCAAATTTTTGAATTTTTTTAAAAAAATTGTCAAATTTTCCCGAGGGGGCATACTCGTACCTTGCTATCACCGGGGCATCCTAGAGCATCTCTTGACTTAATTTCTTTGACACAATGTGATGAAATGCATTATGTCAAAGAGGGGAAAAATGTAGACATTGAAAAATGTCCCAAGTCTACGAGCACCATTTTCCTTGGTCGTCATCTTTCAATAATTGAATAATTTTAATTATTCAATTATGTTTGATCATATTAATTAATTAATTTTTAATTATTTAATTAATTCACCTTCTCATTTCTATCTTTATCAACTAAAATTATTTAATTGCGTCACTAATATATCCCCTTCTTCTATAATTAAATAAATCATCATTTATTTAATTATTTCTCTCTAGTAAGATAATAATTTATTATTTGACCTTTTATTCTTCCATGATTAAATAATTATTGAAATTATTTAATGCCTCTCCAATTTCTATCTTCCCATTTAATTAAATTGTTTAATTTAATTAAATGCTCATTTTTCATTTTCCCCAAATAAATAATTTGAATAAATAATTTATTTGCCACTTGTCCCTTTCCTCCATTTTCCTCCATTTTTGAATAAATAATTTTAAATAAATTATTTATGCACACCACCTGGTCAAAGATGCCCTGTCATAGCCTTCATTGTTGTCATAGCCATCAGGTGTCATACCTGTCATGATTCCTCCAAGAATGGCATATTATTGGTGCATCAATTCTGGACCATTGATCTTGGCATCTTTTTTGAGACTCAATCTCAACCATCCATTTTGTAACCTCCCTCTCATGCATCCCCATCCATTGATCTTGGAATCCTTCTAGAGGATTAATCTCAGTCATCCATTTGAAAGGTTGTCTATAAAAACAACCTTCCTCCTCCATTTTCAACTTAACAACTATTTTTCTCCAACTTTCTACTTACTATTTTGTAGGTATTTGCACATGTGAAACAACAAATCTAAGGGAAAAGATTGCAAAAAGGAGAAATAGGAGAGCAAGGAAAGTGATTCAAGATTCAAGCATGGGGAGTATTGTGATTTTATGTTTTATTTTCCTTATGCTTTCATTGTTTTCTCTTGTTTAGGTGTGGTTAATGGTCTAGAGGTGTTAGTTGTCACTATTCTAGGCTAGAAACTAAGAAACCCCATCTTACAGTTTGTATCTCTTGTTCTCTTGGGGTCATTGTTAGAACTTCATCTGTTGATGAGAAAATCTAAATTTCGTGTCTTGACAACTTGTACCTGCTTGAATGCATGAATGAGAAATTAGTCCTTTATCTTCCTCCAAATATTTTTAGATCTAAAAACTTGGACACATGACATAGGGGAAAAGGTTGTGCCATATAGGGCTTGGATAAGTAAACCCCATTTTGGTATTTCTACCTCCACAATGGCTATGATGATGTATAAAAAGAGCTTACCTTTGGTAGGGTAGAGGGTAAATAATAACAAGTAATGAATTGAAAAATTGCTACAAAGCACCACTCATATCTGCATTCCTTGATGGAATGAATTCATGTACTCTTCACCTTCAAGGATTATTTGATAGCTTGATTTAAGTCCTGCAAGTGTTAGCTTGCTCACAAAAAAAAAAGATCAAAAAACATGAATAAACTTACATAAAGACATGATTGATGCTTGACATGAATAAATGTTGCTAAATGTGAATAATTTTTCTCTTGACTGCTCTTGAATACTTTTTAGGATGCTCAATTTTCTTTAGGTCTCATTAGGATTTCAAATGTTGAAAATAATTTTTATTTATATGCAATTCTCCTACTTTCCCAAAAATCAAATACTGATAGCCAACAAATGAAATAGGAAATATAAATAATAAAATATAAACATTGACATATTCAAATTGGACCCAAAAAGAGGTGGTCTAGGGTGTGGGGTGCCCTACACCATACCCATTCTTTTCGAGGCCCAAAGTGTCGAGGGAAAATATTGAATTCTTATTTTTTATTTCCCATTTTTTATTTTTTGAGGATGTTTATAAAATGGGTAATTAAATGCATAATTAGGTCCAAGGACATAATGTGGAGCTAAAGCTAATGTGAAATTGTCAAGGGTGACAATTTTTGACGCTACAACTACTAATTGAGTCGAATGAATTTCCTTCTATGTAATGATGAGCCCATCCAATATTGATCTCCTAGGGATAAAACCACTTTTCTCTTCAGCTATGATTTTAGGGAGGATCCTTTTGAGTCTATTTGTAATTTCTTTTTCCATGGTATTGTAAATTTTGTTGCATAGAGAAGTGGGATTAGATTCATCTAAGGAGAGAGATTCTTCCTTTTTTGGTATGAGTGTTATATGAAAGTATTATTCGATTCCCTTAGAATCTTGTCTCTCTTGCAAGGGTCTTTAATAGCTTCAACTACATTCTTTCCAATAATATGCTAGCACTTGTACTAAAAGATAGTAGGAAAACCATCTCTAGACTTGGGGTTTTATCTAGGTGCAGTTGCCTCATCGCCTCATTTGTCTCTTTTTCAGAGAAGGCTTCCAAAAAAATATTTTTATGATCCATTGTGACCAATTTTGGGATGTCCTCTAAAATTTGATTCTAAATATTCAAAATTTTCCCTCCCAAATACTGAGGAGATTTTGAAAGCAATTCACTATTTCCATTTTTATTGATTTTAGATGTTCAATTATTGTTCCATTTGACACATTTACCTTTTTGATTTTGTTCCAAATTCTTTGAATTTTGGTTGCATTTAAAAAATATTTTAAATACCTATCTCCATATTTCAACCATGTATCTCTCTTGAATTTTTGCTCGAGAACTCTTCCTCCTTGGCTAGAACAATCAAATATTCCTTCATGAGCTCTTTCTCAACCATGTATCTATCTTGATCAATTCCTACTAAGAAGACCTCTTTATTGAGTTGTATTTTTTCTTCTATTTCCTTCTTTGTTTTGAATATTTATTTAAGTGGTCCTTTTTCCATTGTTTTAATTTCCTTTTTACACATTTTAGTTTAGTGAAATGATATAACATTTTAGTGCCAATTTGGGTGCCTTCAAACCACCATTTATCAATTAGGTCGAGAAAATCTAGATCCTTCATCCAAATGTTCTTAAATTTAAATGAGCATCTCTCTAGACTCTTATCATTGATAAAGCAAAGCCAAATAAAAAGATGGTCCTACCCAAAAAGTGAAATAAGATTGTATTCCTAAGAAAATGAACTTTCTCCTAGATCCCCTTTACATAAAAATGTCTAGTTTTCTTGTTATGTTACTAAATTATATTCTTTGATTAGTCCAATTATACATGCCATTCTTCAAGGGTATTTCTATTAAGTGATTTCTCTCTACAAAATCTTCAAAATCCACTTGTGATTGGTATTTTCTTTGAACCCCCCTAATTTTTCATGAATTTGAAGAACACCATTGAAGTCTCCTCAAAGAATTTGGAAATAATTTGGATGTATGGATAAAAACTAATATATCTCAAGCCAAATATACTTCTTTTTCATACATGTAGTTTACCCATAAATATTTATCAAAATAAACTAAAGATTCAAAGTGAGACTCCTTACTTTGCATCTTGGCCAATATTTACTTTTTGCAAGCTTCTCCCCCAAAATGGATTGAGGTCTCAAAAATGTAGCTAATCCTCTTGAGGTTCCCTTAACTTGCACCATGTAAACCTCCCAAAATTTGAACTTAAATTTCATTAACTCTAATTCTTTGTTGGTCAATTTTGTATCCTGAATAATGTATATGTCTGCATTTGAGAGTTTTGTCTGGCACACAACCAAGAGCTTTTTGTTAGGGGCATTTAGGCCCATAAAATCCCATGTTGATATCTTCATGGCTCTATATGAAGGTTCTTTCCCTTCCTAGATCTCAACATCCTACTAATTTTCATCTACCCTTCCATATCTCTATCTTGGCTTAGTTTTTCTTTATTTGTTTTCCTACCTTTCTTTTTCTCTTCTCCATAGTCAAGGGATAATTTTGTTGATTCTTTTTGGATAATACTAAACTTCTCTAGGGTAGCTAGAGAAACTTCTACTACTTTTGACTCAATGCTGAAAGGGGGAAATTTAAGATACCTCCAAACCTTTGATCTCCCCTTCCTCCAAATGTTGTGTCTATTTATATATGTTTTCATCTGTGGATTTTCTTGGTGTCTTATCTACTTTAAGTTCTTCAATGTTTATTTCAAATCTATTCTTATTTATTATAACAAAAAGTTTGCGTGCCACCTCTAGATTAGTGGTATTTTCATCAATTTTATAATTGTAAATATCCTCCACTACGACATTAAGTGGAATTACCTCTTTATTTGTTGGTTCTATTGCTTCATTTTGTGCCATTATTTATGAAGAAACCCTAGTTTCATTGGGATTTGGTGTCTCTTGATCGCATAACCCATGTTTTGCCTCTTGAGTTGTGTTTGTGGTGCAATTTTGCTGTAATAAGCCACCGAGTGCCCTATTTCCATACATCTTTCACATAATTTTGTGGATGTATCCAATTCTACTTTCTTCTTCCATCTTCCCATTTTTGTTATTATTTCAAACTCTTCCCAAGTGATCAAATTTAGATCCATTTCAACACATATTTTGACATACATTCCAAAATCTCCATTAAAAAAGTTTTCATTTTCTTTGATGAGGGTTCCCAAGGCCCCCCTGATTGAATTAAGAGAATCTTCATTTCAATATTTCAAGGAAAGATTATAGTGTCTTACTCACATTAAAATTTTGTCAATTTCATGCATTAATGGATTGAAAATAGGTATCCAGTCCATCATGTAAAACCCTAATCCATCCATCATTAATGGACCTTGGGTAAGGATTTCATTTTTTAATTCTCCTAATTTCAATTCTATTAAGAAAATTCCTTGGGGTAGTGATTTGATTTTTACCCCTATTCCCCATTTGTCTGGCCACCTTTTTCAATTCTTGCCCTAGCCAGTCATTCTCCTACCCATTTCGTGAAGAAGGCACATTATTTTAATTACTCTATGGTAGATAGCAATTCCTTTGAATTTAGAATAAGCACTTTTCTGTTTATTGGTTTCCTTTGTTGGAGTGGAACTCATTTTGCTCTTGTTGCAACATCCCCATTCTTTATAATCCATGTGTTCCAATATCTAGGGTTTCTTTCCCATCTTGAATTATTTATTTTTCTTTGCTAGTAAACCTCCCTCTAATTTAATCGACTCCCCTTTTTCTAAAAACATTGGGTCTCTACCCATTTTTCTTTGCTAACTTCCTTCTAATTATTCCCCACCTAATTCAGAGGAGCATAAAGGTTATGCTAGTTGTATTCTGCAAAACTTCGATTGTGAGCCATATTATTATTATTATCATTTTTAATTCCTATCATTATCACTATTTAACAATTGAATTAATATTATTATTTAATAATTAAATTAATTTCTTATTGATTTAATAAATGCTTCCCTTTAATTAATCATCATCATCAATTTTTTTCCTAACTTAAATAATAAAATTAAATTTTACTAGGGGGAGGATTGTGACATCAACTCTATAAGACCTATTTTGCATCATTAAGAGAAAATGGGCATAAAAATTATGGCAAGAGGATTCATGTATCTATAATAGTTGATCAAGTCATCTTGACCTATATTTTATCCTTGTGACATGCTAGTCAAAGAAGCCTTAATGCTACAAAATATCTTCAAATTCTTTTTAAAAATAAAATGATAGCATGTATCTAGATAAACATCAAGGGAGATTGTTAGAGATAAATATTAATTAGGGAGCCACACTTAATTTTGAGTGGTCTTAGCAACACTAAATAAAGCTCTATTTAATATAATGTTTAGTCTAGCCATTTATAACTTGGAATATATTCATTAGTTTAATAATTAATTATAGGTGAAAGTTTATAACCACCCAAATGTAACAAATGAATGCACCCAACATTATATTTAAGGGAGTTACTATGGGAAAAAAATCATTGTGACATTATATGGTTTTGGCATTAAATTGTAAGAGGTATTGAGGCATTGTGACTTGTATAAGGGGAGGAGAGATATTGTAAAAGTCAAGTTTTTTTTTCTAAATTGTATATAAGAAAAATATAAGTTATTTTAATATATGAAATTTTTTGTGTGGGACTTTTAATTGTATAATTTTCCCCACAATAATTATTGTGTAATGTATTATCTTATTTCTATTATATGTTTGTAATGTTTTTTATAATAAAATTATTTAATAAGGTTAAATGGTTATCATGGTTAAATCTCATTATATTAGATCCCTCACAAAAAGAAAAACCTACAAATAATATTGAATAAATTTGTAGATGCAAGAAAAGTTTGTAGTTGTGGATTTGTTTTGATAGTTTGATTCAACTCTACACATAGTGAACAAAAAATTTAAATTCTTAAACAATTATAATCTGATATTAGTTAATCTTAATCCTAAAATATACCAAATATAAATCTTCTTATTTTTTATACCATCTTCAATTATAAAATTAAATACATTTATTTTCTATTTATATTTTTTCATTCAATTATTATTAATTATTTATATTCAATTATCTTTTAAAAAATAAAAGATTACAATTATATTTATTTACTTCTTTAGTGTGGATGTCTCTAACATTTGAAAGATAATATTAAATAAATAGATATTACTAACTATGAAAAGTGATATTGAATGAATAATTATTTTAAAATTTATATGATATTTTGCAGCTCTTTCTAAATCATATTTATTTCATTATCAACAATACGTTAAATACACAGTTTTAGAATACGAGGAGAAACAAATTTATTCAATAAAAATTAATGAAAATGTACACAAGTCTGAACCGAATCCAGTATATCGTATGCATTCTCAAACACTTTCTATAACAGTTTAAAATGCGGGTGTTTTCTGGAAATATTAATGTCAATTTTTAGACAAATGGAATGTTACAGAAAGAGAAACGTGGGGTGTCTTTCAATGCAAAGAAGAAGATTGATGACAGAGCGAAGGACATTTTCATATGACCCAGATTAGCTTGAACTTTGTTTTCCAATGAGAAAGCAGTCAATTCGAAAGCTCTTCAATCAGAGATATGGTGAGCATCTGCAGGGTGGGGAGCATTTTGGTAAGACGTTACAATCTTAATATCGATGAGCTGGCCTTTTCTCTAAAGCTTTGTAATAAAAAAGGTTTGAATAGCCTTTTCATCTTCCAGTGCCCCATGACTGCACTAGAATCATCCACCCTATTTAATTATTAGCGACTACTTTAATATCTTGTCAATATTGTATGTCTAGTTTTTGGATTTAATTGTGTATGTTTTTCATTTTTTCCTCTTCCTCATGATGGATCACTTGATCCGAAACGTCGATTGAATAACATACACAGTTGAATCCAAATACTTGACATACAATTTCATGGATTCTGGAAAACTCATACCAACGATCTTGTCAATATGTCAAGAGTAGGAGATGCGAATGGTGTGAGTTTGCTGGCAGAGAATTCATCTTCAGCGGCTTTTATTTTTGAATGGACTGGAATTATTCATGACATATCACTGTACGTGGAATTATTCATGATCAAATGAATAGTTGTGAGGGTGCTAGTCATAATTTGATTTATTAATAGAACATAATATCATTATTGTTTGAATATAAAATTATCAATAAATATTTATAATTTAATCTAAGATATGTCATTAATACACAAATATGTGCATAATGACTCATTATCTTATGTGAAAATACAAACAATAGTAGTCAAAGTCTAAATGCACATAGAACATACATCAATCTACTTTATTGCAAATACAGAATACATAATACAATATTATGCTACTCAAATCAAATATTATGTATTTGTCCTCACATTTAATCTACTGTATTTTGCATTCCTATAAGTTATTTCCATGCATGTGGATTTGAACTTGATGTGTAGATATGAACCTATAACTCACCTACCTATTGTTGTAAAACTCTATTGTTTGAACCTTGTTCACCTCTCTGTCTATGCTCAATATCTTTGTAAAGACTCGTGGTGTTAAGAAATACTTTTTAGGAATTGGATGAATCGTGAGGATTAAGAATTTATTCAATGCCAATACACTAAAATCAAGAATAATATGCAAGCATATAGTATACTCATAGAATGATGATGCAATTGCGATGTAACCAGATTCATTTTGTGGCTTTCAATACTTTTTAAATTCTCCAAATTGCTAGTTCCTAGACCAATCCTAAATGATTCGTCTTGAAATATTATTAATCTTTAAATATACCACATTCGTCTTGAAATATTATTAATCTTTAAATATACCACTCTAACATGCAATTTGGAATATTCATATTTTAAACAGGTCACAATAACTTATGAAAAAAAGTGGAGCCAATTTGAATATTTAAATTTCGAGGTTCAGGTCCATCCATAACGACAATATTTATTCCTTTTCTGGCGTAGACCCCGTAGAACACGGAATAACCAGTCGGCTGGAAAGCTACTTGCAGCGTAGCCATGGCTAACAGGCTGGAGAAAGGTGAAAAGTTTATAAATTTGGATAAAGCTGAAGTACTGGTTATCGTTGTCGTGAAACTATTTCCTTTCCGACCGAATTGTGAGTTTTCATGCGAATTAAATGTGTTTGGTTTCTTTCAACATCTTAACAGATTGGCAGAGATGGTGTTCAAGTCGAATACAAGAGAGGAACATTCAAAGGGTCCCTCTTATTGAATGCTTGGATTAATATCATTTTCCTACAGAGAATGATCTTAGGGGAAGATGGAACACAGTTGGAATCAGCTTCTGCGCATACTATGATATGATTAAATTCCATCCCACCATCCTTAGGAATCCATTATTGCACAGTACCGTCCAATTATTGTTATCAGTCCCTATCATGGCAGGTAGCTATAGTGATTGATAAGCTGCAATTATTTTGACCAAAAGATCAGTTACATTATCGTATTTTTTAACTGCTCATGAAGTTAGTGTATTCTTATCAATGTTATTTAGTTTTGGATTTATTTTTGATGTACTGATTTAATATAATTAGTCGATAGGCTACATATATTGTGAGATTTGAGACTGAAATAAATCTGACGCCTGCAAACCACTATTGAGTCATCAGAAAACAAGTTTCAACTGTGTTTAATGGTAAAAGCCTCCAAAATATCAGGTAAAAGCCTCAAAAATCTCACTTATCACATAGATAAATATTGATTTGACAACTGAATGAGAACATCCTATTTCCATCTGGAGTGTTTTTTTTTTCAGTTTGATGACAAATTTATTTTTCTCATTTGTATTGCTTCATGTTAAATCTGTATGCAAATATTTCATAATCATATAATACTTAATCTCTTTAAGAAAAAATCTAGATTTGTTCGACAATATTTCATTCCACTATTTAACACTTATTATTGATTGTTTAATCTAGCCACATACAACTAGAATTTGTAGTGCATCCATGCACAAACACATATTCTCTAACATATTAACGTACATATAGTTTTCTATTAGTGTAATCCTTGAACCTCCTTTAGGAGCAAGTGTTAGTTATATATTAAGAGTGATACATTTTTGTATTAATTTGGTTCACAATTTGACATTTTTTCCATTTCTTTCATATTTATTTTCACTTATTTTTGTCTTTAATTTTGACTCATCTTTATTTTGTATTCATTTCAATATGTTCATCAATATTAGCCATTTATTCCTCCTACACTTCCATGCATACCTTAATTGAAATTAATACCTTTTAATTGTTGTGGATCAATTTCAAGTGGTATGGAATTGACCTCAAACTCAAAATTTTAAATTGTACTTATAACTTTTCCGACCCTTTTCTGCTATTCATTGTGAGGTGACTTGGTATACATTTACACGATTAATTGCTATGTCTTAGTATTTAAAGATATTCATTTGTATAATTAATTCATTAGAATAAAATGGATGTATACAAATGATATCTAGAGAACAAGGAACATTCGTTCTAGGAAATTTTGATTTGGACATTAAAAAAGACCTAAGTTTACATTATAATTACATAGGCCATGTACAAGTCTACGCATGATGTCTATAATTCTTGAATGGTGAACTAGAAGAAAAGGTATACATTGAACAACCAGAAGGTTTTCAATT